>JAOVYX010022228.1:0-14861 GCA_035668315.1 Drosera spatulata | reverse complement strand
ATATGATGATTCTAACAGGTTTCATGCATCAATTCTTCATTAAGCACCTCTGGTTTGTGTTAAATGTTCAACATCTCCTGATCTAATGACTTCAAAACTCATCAACGCATCCCTACTACCGATCTACTCACACATATTCATGGAATAAAACATGAAATTAAACATAACAATGTAAAAAAACATTCTGATCATTTTGACAACTAAAGAATAAGAGTTATACAGTGCTCGTAACGTTCCAAATCAAATCCAATGAGTTCCTATGCGTTGTGGATCAAGACTACGTCAATTCCTTCTCCAAAACGCGTCTTTCCTTTGTCTTTTGTCCACTCGACCGTCTCTGTCTCCTTGAGCGTCTCCCCTTCTGTTCCTTGCTTGGAATAACCCTAGGAAGAGTATTTATAGGTGAGGGCTTGCAACCAAATCAATCCGATGGCTGAAAGTCATCATCTTGCATCTGGAGTATCGTCGCGGCCGTGACCAGGCCTGTCGCGCCCACAACAGCATTAAAATCCGGATTTCAGGAAATATCTTCGTCGCGCCCGCGACTGCCATGTGCCCGCGACAGCTGGTCATGCCCGCGACACAGGTGGGCAGTAAGCTTAAAACTAAAACTAAAAATACTAAATGACGTCCAAAAATTCTAAAATCTTACACATGATATCTAAACACACTAATCTAGGTAAACATGGTGAAACATCGCCGTAAAAACTCTCGAAGCACGTACAATGGAGATGAAACATGAAATACGGCTTTTTGAGTTCATGGATTGTCATTTTCTTCATCCTTCTTTTATTCTCTCTTGAGAGAGGGATAAAGCTTTCAGAGGTCTCTTGAAGAGGCTCTTTTAGTTCCTCATTTGAGGCATCAGAGTCGGAGAAGTCAAATATCTTTTTGCCGTCGTCAGACCTGGTCATGAGACATGGTTGAGCATTTGAGATCGTTTCTTCTTCATTTGAGTCTGTGTCACTCCAAACCTTTGCAGCATAGGCTCTTGCCTTCTCCTTCTTGTTGAAGGCACCTTTTGGGTCCTTCTTCTTCTTGTGTGCAGACGAGTCCTGTGACGATCGTCTGCATTGTGCAGCAAAGTGTCCTGCTTTGTCACAATTGTAGCAGACATCTTTGTTTGCTTCTTTAGTTTTGCTGGCATTTAGTTTCTTCATATTCTTCTTTTTGAAGAGCTTTCTGAATTTCCTTCTCATTAGTGCGAGCTCTTCAGTCATATTTTTGTTGCTCGCAGACGAGGTGTTGCAACTCTCCTCGTCTGCCATAGTCTTCAGGATCCTCTCCTGAGCTTTGAATGCCAGTGTTTTTTTTTTTTCTGACTTCATCTATCTCTCTTTTCTACTCCATCTCCAGATTATAGGTGTGCAGAACGCCATAAAGTTATGCCAATGACATTTTGACAAGGTCTCTCAACTCTCTAGTGGCGGTTTTCTTCGTCCCTCAGGCCTCCCCGAGAGACCTCATGAGCTTAAGATTTACCTTCTTGTTATCGAAGGTTTTTCCTAAAATTTTGAGATTTTTGATAAGAACATTAAATCTTTCATAAAAGCTTGTAAGGTTCTCATCTGCTCTCATCGAGATCCAGTCGTACTGCTGCATGAGGACATCCTTCTTATTTTCGTAGATCTCGTTTATGCCCTCATTTCTCAGGAGTAGTGCTTCCCATGCTTCATTTGCTGTGTTGGTGTAGACCATAATCTCGAACATATCATCGTCCAGAGCTTTGTATATCTGGTTCTTGGCTCTTCTGTCTACCAACACCAGATCTCAGTGTCTCTCGTCCACAGAGACTCAGGCTTGTCAACTTCTCTGATGGCATGCATTGGATCTGGCATTTTCGGATCATAAGGCCCATCTGTAATAATGTCATACATTCTTTCGTCAATGGAAATCAGATGAGCCAGCATTCTAAGTTTTCAATAGTTGAATTTGTCAAAGGAATAGGAAGGTGGCTCTCTACTATGTGGACACTTTGGTAGCTTTGGAGGAGCCATGATTGAATCTTCACAAGAATAAATTGTTAGTAACTTCTTTGTAGACTGATATAAAAAGATGTGACCTTTTCTTTTCAATAACTGTTAAGTCTGAAAAGATAGACTTTGATACCAATTGAAAGTCTCAAAAATAACCTAGAGGGGGGGGGGGTGAATAGGTTATCTCAAAAAAAATTCAGACAGTGTAGTAAAGCTATGGGCTAGTCTGCACTGCCTGAGTTTGCTGCAGTATTGCGGAAGTTCTGTAGTTGAGACTTTAGATTTGTAAAGCTTGTCTCTTTGGACTTAAAGTTCTTTACTAACAGTTCTAAAAATGATAACCAGTGCGAAAAAGTAAATGACACAAGATTTTTATACTGGTTCAGACATCTGCTACCGACAAATAACAGAATCTTAGTCCAGTCTTCTCTTGGTCATGACCAGTGTAGTCAGGCCAAGAGAAGGTTCACTAGTTCTTGTTTCTTCTTTACAAGATTGTCCCTTTACAATAAGATCTTACTTACTAAAGTATGAAAAACCTAGATCTTGCAGTACTCTGCTGCAATTGTTGTTCTTCACTTGCAGACTAGTGAACCTTCTTCACAAATCCTGAATCTTCGATTCAGCTCACGCACAACGAGTTTTTTCAAGGCTTTTCTTCTTTTGAAAGCTCTTGAATGATGTTCAACTTTTCTCAGACTCATCAACCTTGTTCTCTACACTGTGAGTCCCCTTTTATAGGCTCAGGAAACCAAAACACGTAACTGTACTATCTGATAGTGACAGCTCTGTTTTCTACTGCAGTAGACTGACTTGGCTTCATCTTTTCTGCTCCAGTACACATCATCTTTGCCTCACCTTTTCGTTTTTTACCCCTTTCTTATTCCTTTCTATTCCAGAACAATTCATACTGCACCCAACCTCATGCACCAGGTGTGCTGCACGTTTTTGCTGCACAACCTCTACTGCAATCCTCTGTTGTCAGCCTCTGTTGCCAGCCTCTGCTGCACCCTCGGCTGCATGAGCTCTGCTCACAGTCTTCATATCCAGCCTTTCTCCAACTTCACTTACACCAAGTACTACAGTCAGTCTGCTACAACTCACCTCCCACTCAACAACTTCCAAACCTCATCTGCTCAGCATGCTAGTGTAGCCTCGTCTGCACCCAGCACAGCACTCAGTCTTCTGCAATTCGGCTTGTATACTTGTACTGTAATATGGTTCACCTCACGTTATTGCTGGAACTGACCTTGAACACAGGAAGAGTCCTAGATCATGTGAACTCTGAGAGACTTTTGCTGTTGTATGTGATTGATCTTTAACTTGTAAATTTTTAGTCCCTGGTAGTCTGCATTCCTTTGACCTGCTCTACTGCACCCCGTTGCACCAGCGGTCTGCTGCATCTCCTGCGGTCCTAGTCTGCAACTATCTAACTAATTGTTACAGTCTAAACATCTAATACATACATAAAATCTTCCTAAATTTTGTTTATCAATTTCTATACAATGGAAGGATTGCACATTCCTATCAAGGACCTTGACAATCAGAAATATTCTTTCGATCTAGGTCATGGTCGTATGGAAATATTGGAGATTCACGAATTCAATGGCATGTATCTAAAAGACCAAAACTTTTTTTTTATCAAAAAAACAAAAAGAAAAAAGCTTAGAACTTTATTCTTCGAACAAATTCCTTCACATGGGTTGACTCGTTCATTTTTCTGCCATGTATATTGTGGCCCCCAATTGTTATCGTGAATTTTCTATCTTGTCAAGTTGTGACACCATGGTTGTATTCTTCTCATGGAAACTAGTATTCTCAAGGTAGAAGATGACTTATTTCAAGTGTGGTGAGCCTGACAACATTTGGTGCCTAACTTGCATGATTGGTATTGCCCATTAGATCTTATATGGGTAGTTAAAGATCAATCTATTCAAATTAATTCAATGTTGGATATTATGGGTGGGTAACTTGTCACTGTGAGTTACATATGGATATACCAATCGTTTAATTCAAATATTTCTTAAAAATGTACATTTAAATGTCCATTAAGATTATGTGTTTGTGTTAAGAATAATTTGTAAATGAGTTAAATATCCAAAGCATGCAATTGATGATTGAGCGACTCATCCTTTCATTAGGTGATCATTGGGTTATAAATCCCTTCTGGATTGGATAAAGTGCATATATAAGATAAATATGTCAAATACATTATTTTTGGGTTGAGCTCTATCAGCTATACGGACAACCCTAAAGCAATTATTTTGGGTCGTTTTTTAATCGACGTTTGAATTGGGCCCGTTATCTTACGTCGCTAGAGGAGTAAGTTTAGATCCAACTTTGGATGACGCGTAAAATATAAAGATCAATGACATTAATGATGCAGTTTATGCATATTAAGATAAAACGACATGATTAACATGTGTGGTTTAATGCTTGATATATCCCATCAAGTTTTCCCTGTTAAACCATAATCCGATTATGTGAGTAACCTACAATGCTTATTTTGAAGATGTTTCAGGTTTGAGTTGTAGTCCCCAAATGGATCTTCTTATCTGTATTTCTGAAATATGTCTCATAAGGTTACAAACTACCTCTTGTTTAATGCTTGATTATACTCCCAAAGGAGGTGATTTTTGTGTTAAAAGTAAGAGGATTTGACATGATTAGCATATGGTTGAGAGAAAATCGTCGCTGGGATCTATGCATCCAAAGGTGGTAGATCATCTATGGTTGGTTTAATTATCAGATCTGCTACTATGGTGTGAGATACATAATTGCATTTCATGCATTCGACCCATGGATGTTTGCATGATGATGCCTGTGATCTCTATTATATATGCTCATATAGTTTTGGAGTGTACATTGATCACTCACATTATGTTATTTTAATGTCGTTCATTTTTTTCAACAACATTAAAGTTCCTTTGGAAGTTCTTATGCTTCATAAATCGAGGAACAAATAGGAAAGATTTGCTTCACTATTATAATGGGAGGAGTGCTTAATTATAGGAAGATTTCAATTCGTGCACACATCCAGCTCAAAGGTGTTTATGTGATAAAGTTTTAGGATCTTCAGTATGTGTAATTGTATTACACATCATCACTGTTTTATTAAGCACCATTAGTTGGGAGTTGTACATTGCGTGTCAAGCATACTGCCCAAAAGAGTTTGTTTGATTATGTTGGTATTAGCCCTTTGCACTATTAATAAGTGTATGAAATCAATTCTTGCTATATAGTCAGAGAAATTAATTCTATTTATTATCAATAAGGAGGATGATCATGAAACATCATAAGGTATCTGCATTTCGTTTCTACTCTCCATGATTAAGTAGGAGTATATGTTCTACTAGACTAGTCTGTATAAGGTGTCTCGATTTCATTTCATTTTGCTACGCTGTGTTTCTACTAGACGAGTCCATGAGTTTAAGGACTTATAGTTGGTGGATTCTATAGGTTCCGACTCTCTCGAAGTTTGAAAAACAAGGATATTCTTTTCACAGGTAGTGCAATATCTCATTTTGAGAAATAGAAATAATTATTCTCTTGACTATGTTGTTATGCATGTAGCATGTTATTTCATATTATATCCTGCTATCTACGAACTTGTTTTGTATTGTTATTGTTGTTCTTATATGGACTCATGCATATGCATTATGATATTCATTTCTATGTTATTTATTAACAATATAGTATCACAAGAGTTTATGTTACAATAGAGCGTATGGAACAAATGATAAGATAATCTCATCATTGTTCTAAGACCTTTGTCCATGTGTCTTTTATGACATGTAATTAAAACATGGATATTAGATGCTTATCCATTTGTTCAGTGGGTGCATCTGAGGTTCTATTATGCTATTTATATTTGTTCCGATGGAATCAGGTAAACTAGATATAGTTTATCGTTACAAAAATACGTTGGTGTTTTATATATGACTTCATGTTATTCAAAGTCTCAAGAGTTGTGTCACTCTTGAGCAAAGACTTGGGGTATTAAGTGGAACCTTAATATATATTTAAAGACACATAAAATATATCACGCGTGATGCATAAAGTCAAGATATATGACTTGGTTTGTCATAACCAAGTGATTTTGTCAATCCTATGTTGGTACATAAGGGAAAAACTCCTGTAACCGACAAAAGGATAATACATGACGTTTACGTTTGGGTATTATCTATTTGCCACACTACCATATTAAATTCATGTCAGTAGATTGAAAGTTCTGTTACTATGGAAGGTCCTGTGTCGCTTAGAGAAAAATGCAGTTTTCGTTATGATTCTGAACTTGAAAACTCTATGGGATCGAATTGACTTATAAGAGCGTCTCTACACCAATGATTTTATGTGCACATTTTCAAAATTGTTAATTAGTCCGTCTTTTGTATGCTTCTGACAATTGAAATTGTTTTCTAAAATTCTGATTTTGTTTTCTTTTCTTTTTTTTGGACAATTAATAAACCCAAGTGGAAGGATGTTACATTTAATCTATAAATCTCTCCATATGTGGATTATATTAATTATTGTCGGGCTAATTAATTGGTCTATTTAAGTGAGACGATGGACACTTATTTAGTCTATTATGGGTCGATTAGTGTGGGTTGGAGTAGATATTTATTGGTTCGTAATGAGTAGACTCAATAATTGATACATCTATAAATACTATCAAGTAGGTCATCTTTTCTAACCCTAACCGTGTCATCAATTACGACTCATCTACACCGACCGTCAAGAACATTAGGAAAATGAAGCTTGTTAACCACGTTTGTTCATGTTACAGATTCATAGATCTGATCAATCCAGTTGCGTATATGTCATGAATATTTTTCGTCGCACATCATGTCAACCGAGATATGCGTATGATTTTTTTTCAAATCATATTTGATATTATAGATGTATCCATGACGATCCTGTAATTAGATTTATCTATAATTGGTTCCATGAACATCGAAAACATAGATTAAACTAGATCAAACAGGACCAAACGAGATGACGAACGGATCCGGGCCACATCGAGCCACGATGAGGCGACCCAACAAGGCCTAAAACAGGTCCACCCATGGCGTAGGGACTGGGGCGTTGGCCTGGGATGCGGCCCCTTGGAGGCATATAAATATTGACTTTTCAACCTCCTATCTCCTAATCTTGTGTTGTGGGTAAGCGTTAATGGGCTTAAAGCTTTGTTGTGGGGTTTCTTCTTATCAAATCATAAGAAAAGGAAGCTTATTAATCAAGGGAATTGAACATCAAGATCTGAGGCGTTCCGCCTACAAGGAGCCTTCTGAGGATCAATTCGGTTGACTCTTTCCTTTATAAATTTTTTTAAATTTTGGTGATGATTTATATGCACACAAACTGTTCCATGGATTGTCTTGGCATCCGAATCATGAATTAGACCTTTCATTAAGATAGTGATATAGTCAAATCATTATTTATTGGTCAATTTCATGCTCACATGTTCTAGTTGATTGATTGTGTTGTTTATTTTATATTTGTTGTTCTTCTTAATGCTTCGATTATTTGTTGACCGATCTATTGATTTGTAAATTGAATCGATTCTAAGAGAAAAGGTTTGATTTAGACCTCGTCAACACACACCTCGGATTGTACACATGGTATATATAACATTCGCGTGATTCGCATAGTCATAAAAGGGTGACAATAGAGCGTATGATTTGTAGATGTTTAGCCTTACGTAGAGATGCCATTGATCACTGAGAAAGGGCCCCTGAAGACGGAGGCAGAGAGCACCGGCTTAGTTGAAAGCCCAACATGGATGAGTGGTTAATCGAAAAGTCTATGAAAAGATTGACGATTCCGTTTCCAGGAAATATTAGCACTGCTCACCGGGAAAGAACTCCACGTTTGAATCCTTCGGTTCATTCTTCCGCGGCTGTGTCAAGCGCAAGAGTGCTTGGGCGGTGACGTTTAGTAAGATTTGCATTAGACTCCGAGAGGAGCTAGTGGATGAGTTAGGGAATCCCGACTAAGAACATACATATATGAGATCGACTAAGATAGAGAGCATGAATTGATCAAGAGATTGGAAGACGAAATCACAACCCTAATTTCCCCATATCCTCTACACTCTTATGATAATTACCAAAATATAAAAAGTTTACATCTCATCAAATGTTTCTTTTTAATATTAACTAATCAAATATTAAGATCAATAAATTAAATTTTGTATTATTATCCATCATCCAAAATTGGATTTACTAAAATTACAGGTTGTTATATAAGGGTTATTCCGGTTGTTACAGGGCAATCGGCTTCTATCCGCGGCTGGCAGGGAAGATCTGATAAAATCTGTATTGCAAGCCATCCTCGCCTATCTTCTGAGTTGCTTCAAGGTGTCGGAGACGGAAGTTGAGGATTTGCACAAAATTAGCAACATATTTATATGGGGATCAACATTAGAGAAGAGGAAAATTCATTGGAAAAGGTGGAAAAAACTATGCTATCCGAAGAGTAGGGGCGGATTGGGATTTTAAAAAATTGTGTGTTTCAATGATGCCCTTCTGGCGAAACAGATGTGGAGAATTATTAAGGAGCCTACATCCTTAGCCGCTCGAGTCCTTAAAGCTCGCTATCTCCCTTGAAGCACCCTTGAAGCACCCTTGAAGCGAACCTGGGGCATAGCCCTTCTTACATATGGAAGAGCATATGGTCTGTCAAGAGCCTCTTGGCTGACAGGTTGTGATGGCGAATAAGAAGGGGTAAAGAAGTTCGTCTCATCGGCGGCGCTTAGGTTCCTAACATCTCAGGTGGATGGATCCTAGTTGAGGCCCCTAATATCCCTCCCAATGCAAAGGTAGATTACCTTGTTGATCAACGAACAAGGCAATGGAACAGTGATCTTATTCGTCGAAGCTTTCCACAGGACATAGTCAAGAATATCATCTCCGTTTCGATTAGAATTCCCACAAGGCGTGATGTACTGGTGTGGACCCATGATCCAAAGGGGCGATTCACTGTAAAATCTGCATACCATCGTGCGTTTGAAATCAGATTCAAAGGGGTATTCGAAGCAGAGACAAGCTCAATGGATCCGAAAGTGTGGAAAAGTATCTGAAACGCACCTGCACCTCCTAGAATATGCTTCTTCTTATGGCAAACTTGCACCAACTGTCTCCCTGTAGTCGATCTCCTCCGTGATAAAGGCATGGAACTAGCCGATGGGTGTCCTGGTTGCGACCATACCTATGAATCACTTACTCACTGTTTCCTCTACTGCCCAAGAGCCGCTGAAGTTGAAGTTGCAGCCCCATCGTGAACACTTTGCCTCAATCCCCATTTTCGTTTGACGAATAGGTTACCCAAGTTCTCGTCAATCAAGACGATTCTTGTCTGGCTCAGCTCATGGAAATTCTACACTGCATTTGGTTCAACAGAAATCAGAGAGTCCATCATGGAAATATTAGGACGCCTTACTTGGCGGTGAGAGCAGCTCTAGCCGGAATCCATGCTCACTTCCAAGCTACAAAGCGACACATGAAACAAAAAATTGCCCATGCACCTAGTAATGGCTCCATCCTCGAGGCGTCCTCAGGAGCGAGATGGTCACCGCCTCCACCGAACTGGGTTAAAGTTAATGTCGACGCTGCGGTGGACAAAAGATCATCGTGTGTATCGTCGCTATAGCCAGAGACGAGACGGGTGTGTGAAAGGCGCTAGTGGGAAGGTGGTGCTCGGAATTGCATCCCCGCAGCTTGGAGAAGGGTTAGCCTTGAGAGGGGGTATCGAATTGGCTCGGATCATCCATGCCCAGAGAGTGGTAGTTGAAGGAGACTGTGAGTCGGTGACAGAAATGATGAACAAGAAGGAACAGTTGGTGAAATTATTGAACGTCTTAGCCCTTTCTAATCATTTCAATTAGTTTCGTTGCTAATGAACGTCTTAGAAAGCAAATCGAACTGTTCATATTATGTCCAGATAATTTTTTAGTGCTACCAACATAATAAATGAAATATGATTTTATCTTACTCAATTTTATGTGAAATTTAAATAATGAAATTTAACGTCATATATTAATCCTTTTAAAGAAAGAAAAAACACTGGTAACACACATATCAAACTCAGAAACAAATACGCACACACAGAGAAGAGAGAAAATGGCAGTTGAGGAATCGGCGAAGAATGCGGACGCCGTCGAAGAGGGACATATAACGGCGGGGATGAGAGGCGGTGGCGGCGGTGGAGAAGATGTCGTCGTTGCGACTCGGAATCTGATGAGGAAGAGACTGGAAGCGATTCATCCGCTGGAGAATTCGTGGAATTTCTGGTTCGATAATCCGAACGCGAAGTCGAAGCAGACCGCATGGGGCAGTTCTATTCGTCCTGTGTACACTTTCTCGACCGTCGAGGATTTCTGGAGGTTGTTTCGTCTTTCTGTCTTTTTTATTCTTTCGAATGTTAGGTTTTGGTTGTTGGATGTCGGATCGAGGTGGCGATGAGAGGGTTCTTTGTGGTGGGATAGAATGGGGATGAGATCTGAGTCGATTAGGGTTTTCTTGCGATCGTGGTGAGATTGGTGGTTTGCAAATGGTTTGTGCGCATTGTGTGTTGGTTGTTCCATGGTCTGGAATGTGTTGATGTGGTGATTGACTTGGAGAAACTGGTTGCTGTGTGTTGGTTTAAGAAAGAGGGTTCGATTGCTTGGGGTTATTCTAATTTGTTAGTTTCCATTTCTGCGTTCTTTTTTTATGCATGTTTATTAGATGAATGGAGTGGAACATTGTACGTTGATCTTCTAAATTAGGGCTGTTATGATTTGTCTTAGTTAGGTATATTTATGTTGGGTTTATTTTTCTTTGGCTCTTGATTATATATGTGAGTCACTGTTTATGTTCCGCTTCACTGTTATATAATTGTGTTAACCATCTCTGAAGGTATGTTTGCCTGCCCCCAAAAATGTTTGGTTTCGGTTCTGGTTCTTGGACGTCGATTGGAGGTGGTGATGCCAGGGTTCTTTGTGGTGGAATGCTATGAGATTTCAGTGGGTTAGAGTTTTCCTGGGGTTGGTGTTGCAAAGTCTTGAATGAATTGATTTGGATTAAATTGGAGAAATCGTTGCTGCGTTCAAATTCTAGGGGTTACAGTCTATGGTGGTTTGATTGTTAGTGCACTACTGCATGAATATGTTGATGATGGGTACATATTTAACTTTTCCACTTGGTGATGTTCCCTTGGCTTGAATATGATCTCAAGACGTCAAACTCCTGCGCTATGTTTACAACAAGTGTACAGGGAGCGAGTTCTTACAGTAAGTGTACTATTTCTGATCTGGGAATAGTAGAGGGAGGAGGGGTAATACTCTGTGACACATTTCTAAGAGTAAGAGAGGCCGCGAGTGACACATTTCTAACAGTAGGAGAGGCCGCGAGTGACACATTTCTAACAGTAGGAGAGGTTGTGAGTGACATATTTTTATGCTTATGTTGACAAGTGCAGATTATAACCTTGACACATCGATCAAATGATGTCTTAGTTATAAATGAATTTATTACGAAAATAACCCAGCCCTACGCAGGAGCCCCTTTGTTTGGCATGCCAATGCAGCTTGATCCTTCGTATTTTATGTATCTTATTGTGCTCCATCACACAGTAGTTGGATGTAGCGAGGGATGTTTGTCAAAGATTCTTGGCAGAATCAGTCGTGGCCTAGGAAATTAGCTGTTTCTTAGTGAGGGAACTTATAAAACTGGGTAAAAATGTACGAGGTATATTGTTGCGTTATTTTATAATCATTAACAGATGAAATCACAAGATTGTAACTTGTAAAATATTAGCTAGCATTTTCCTAAGCTATGAACCTGTGGGTTCTTCTCTTGGTATGATTTTCTAGTTCACGAATTTAAGAATCTTTTAATTTACAGTTTATATCAATAATCGTTTTATGACATGATATTTCGACTTGGACTTCAGTTCCGTTGTAGATCTCACCGACTTGTCTTAAAAGAGTCTTCAAGGGATGAATTATTGAACTATTAATGGTCAATTACACAATTTAGAAGAGCAAAGAAGTTGAGGTAAGCATCTATACAAGAAGAAGAAGAAAGAAGAAAGGAGGAGGAGGAGGAGGAGGACTAAAAGGATTGCTAATCAAAACAGATTAGGCAGGCTATCGCCTAACCGATTGCTCGGCTCAGCAGCCTAAATAGTGGCTCTTGATTGCAGCCTCATTGTATCCGTGCTTACATAGTTCAGGAATTATATTAGCTGAGTTCAGGTAAGTTGTGCAGTATAAACCATGTGAAGACACACCTTTTTGTCACTGGACTGACCACCTCCTTTACGATATGTCCTGGGCTGGCCTTAAAATCCTGAATGGGTGTCTATGTAGCTTCACAGTTTTGAATTCAGCCCAGAGTACCATTTTGTTCCTATACCATACTAATGGTTTTTCTTCGAACTCTGAATTGACTGTTGTGTTTAATATTTTACTAAATTTGCCAACATTGGTTTCTATTTTATTTTGCTTGGATTTTGGAATGCATTTTGAGTATCAAATGGGTTGTAATGTGAAGGATTGCTTTAGTTGTGATGCTATTTTGTACTAACTGCAATGGCGTTCAATCCTGCCGCTTAGGTATTTCTGAATATTATCAACAGGATCTTAAGTTTGGGTCCTGAAGTGTTGTTTGGTGCTGAACCTAATATTAGAACTTCCTCATGATAATTGATGTCTGCCATTCTAGAGAGCTGTATAAAACAAGCCTGGGTTAATATTGGCAGTGATGTCAGTTAATTTTGTGTTTGAGGGAAACATTGTGAGCCTTTGACATCTAGAACGTTATCTAGAATATTGATCACTGACTCGATGCTGGTGAAGGTTCCTGAATGGTGTGTTGAGAATGAATTGTTTATTTATTTAAGGTTTTATACCCATTTATGCTGGACATTTGAAACCATTGGGGGTAAGTTAAGCTAATATTCATCGCCTCAAGCTGCAAATAAAGTTTTTACTAGTTAAGTTCTGTTTAGGGTCTTGCTGCATCTTTTGCTGCATCTCTTGAAATGTATAGCGTCTGTTTGGACATTTTGTGGCTCTATCATCTTTCTTTTTGAAACTTTAGCATTTGAGAAATTTTCATTTCAGCTTTTACAACAATATACACCATCCGAGCAAGTTGGCTGCTGGAGCTGATTTTTATTGTTTCAAGCATAAAATTGAGCCAAAGTGGGAGGAACCAATCTGTGCAAACGGTGGGAAGTGGACTGTCACCTTCAATAGGGGGAAATCAGATACTTCTTGGCTGTACACAGTATGTCATCTAACGTCCCATTGTCTTTGATTCTCAGCAATTGGATTTTACTTGACCTGCTTCAATTTCTTCTAGTTGCTGGCCATGATTGGAGAACAATTTGACTATGGGAGCGAGATCTGCGGAGCGGTTGTTAATGTGAGAAATAGGCAGGAAAAGATATCTCTATGGACCAAGAATGCTGCGAATGGAGCTGCTCAGGTATTCATACCAAACTATGATGCGTTGTGATTATTGGTGTATTTTCAAGTATATGGTTGAGTGTTTCTCAATTGCTTCTTCCTCTGAATGTCAACGAAAGCTTGGCTCAAATATGTGCTTTAAGTATGCTGGCCTGATTTGAACTTTTTTTCTTTTATTCTAAACTCTTTGTTGGTTCAAACATCTGGGTTTGTGCACCCTCTAATGTGTTTTACTGTTAATCATTTGTCTTATGATGTTATTGTTCATTGTCACTTATCAGGGATAGCTGTCCATTATTAGTGCATCTCTAGCTTCCCTACTTTGTATCTAAACTCATTCAAGTGATGCGTTATAACTTTTAATACTGTGCTGGAGACACCAATGCTTGCGTGACCTAGAAGTTGACAATGAAAATGAGCAGTTCACTGGGTGTGCTACTAGCTTCAGTGGTTGGTTAGTTACTGGCTAATCTGAACATGTTTTAGATATCATTCGGTTTCTTGGCAAATTGTGCTGTTGTTCATCATCTTCCCGTTGCTTGCCTGTTGGGTTGTTGCTTGTATATATGGTGAACTTATTCTCCGTTTTTCTTGGCTTTGTTTCACGTCTTGGCTGCAGCTGAGCATAGGGCATCAGTGGAAGAAGTTCCTGGACTACAACGAAACCATCGGCTTCATATTCCATGTAAGACGTGGCCCATCATCTATAGTGGACTAATATTTTGTTTCGTCGACTAATATTTTTGGACATGGTTCCATTTCAGGAGGATGCCAAGGTCTTTGAAAGATCTGCCAAGAACAAATATACTGTCTGAGCAAGTGCTGTTGTCTGCACAGTGCATCTAGGATTCTTGTAGTAGAGCTCCCCACTCTTCTGTAATGCATGGTTGTTTCCTGTCACTAGTGTAGTAGAACTTGGTGTTCGTAGCCTTACTATCTGTTTTCATGTTGGACGACTAGAACTATGGCTTTTGAACTTTCTGACTGCAAGAAGCCAAAAGCCCCAAATCGGGCTAGATTGTCACATGTTGTTGATCGCACTGAGGCATGTTTGATGTATGCTTCCCTAGGCATGATGTTCACTTTGTAACTTTTTTCTGACCTTGGAACAATGTGAAATGTCTGAGATGCGGTTAGTTCGTAATATGAAATTTTGACTCAAGCTTATGAGTTAGCAGCATGCGGGAAATTTTTTTTTATATGTAAACCCTTGACGAAGAAACTTTTGACAGACATCCGACTAGTGGAGCATTGTCGTTCCCCCTCCTGGACACTAAATGAACAATTATTCAAATATTAACATCTACATCGATTACAAGGATATTATCAGTACAGTTGTAGCGCAATTATGCATGATAAGGAGAACCCAAATCTACTGCTCATGACAATAACTAATGCCATATAGACGTGCAGGAGGGCTAATGAATCTG
>JAOVYX010022227.1:0-14862 GCA_035668315.1 Drosera spatulata | reverse complement strand
AAATTTAAATATACATGATGAATGATTACAATAAAAAAACAAACTATTCACTATCTTGAGATCCGGTTCCTGTCGTGATTTCATCTGTTTGAAAATCAAAAAATTCCTGTTCAGCATCACGATCCATCTAGTAGGAACATCCCTAGGAAATTAAAAACGGTTCGGAACCGGAACCGAACCGTCGGTTTCGGTTCCGGTTTTTGATTTCTTAAATCGAAACCGAAACCTTATAGCACGGTTCGGTTCTGGTTCCAAAACGGTTCCGGTTCTGACCGGTTTCGATTTTGGAATCGACGGTTCGGTTTCGGTTCGGTTCCGGTTCCAAATGGAACCGTGGTCATGTCTACAGTTCTTGATTGTTGTTGGTGCACTGGTTGTGCATGTTTTATCCACAGTGAACTCCGTTATTATCAAGTCTGCATTATACCATAGCATGCGACCGTCTGTAAATGCAATATAGAGACATGTTGTAGTTATGATAGTACTATGGCTCTTTATCATTATCACGAGGTGTGTTGTTTTTATTATATTCTTGCAATTGAAATATACTATATATAGTTTCACCTTATTATTGTGAACTGTGGTTTTTATTTTATTTTTTCCCCTAAATGATGACCTCTATTCCCGCGAGAAAGTGCCCCAACCCAACGAGTCCTAAGAGGAGTTCAATAGTGCTAAAACTACAAAATAAAGAATAAGATTACTGCTATAGTATATCGAAGATTGATAAATCATTTACTAATCTTGTAATTTCAAGAGATGGTAATAAGATTATCCATAGATGTTCTCCTGTAGCATAAAGAACTCGGCTAGCATAATCACGAGACTTTCAACTAGACTAGAGCACATCACAAACAATGGGCCGGTCAACTACACTATGTGTCCGGAGAGTCAAAACCTAAATGTCAAGAGACATATGCCCTATAATATTTCATAAATACGTTATAATGATGGGCATATTAGTTAAAGAATACAAAGTGAAGTATCATCGATATGAGTTTTTTATTGGATAATTTATCCCACATAAATAAACGGATATCATTATGTCTTATTTATTATCTCAAAAAATTTTCTGATGATTTTAAAAAATTATGATTATCAAAATATCCATTAAACTTAAGATGTTAGAAGAAAACAATCACTGCCAGTGGATAGGGATATAACATGGATAACCTTATCCCACAAGTATTTTATAAGAGTATGAAAATTTTGCAATGTTTATTAATAGAAGCACAAATCTTGCGATCAATGAAACAATTATGCATATGATATAATAAACTTTTCGCTTGAAATGCCCCGGGATCCTCTCAATTGGAATGAAAGTGGATTGAAAGATGGGCCCTCCCACTTGGATCATTATCGCTATGATATAGCTATCATACCCTACGAAATCAATCTAAATATAAAGGCGGAAAATATCCTTTTCTACTCCTATCTTCGAAAGGGTTAAGACTCATAATGAAGATGGGTCTATTAAGTTGGGTTAGGGTAAGTCCAATACACAAGATAAATAAATAGGTATATATGGTTAGATTATAGTTTTCAATTCAAAATATTATAAATTTTATGTCAAATTTTAGCAATTATCAAATGGATTGTCAAATATAGTCATTGAAATGCCTTTGCTATTTTTTGACAACTCCAACATCTTGAAAAGAAATACAAGCATTAAAAAAATTAAAAATCAATAATACTATATGGTTATTTTTGGACCATTGATCAAATGACTTTGCTATAACATAGCATGTCACCATTGGAGAAACATACACAAATTATGACAAATTCACACTATTCATCTTTCAAATATAGAAATGTCTATATCAAAATAGCAATCCCCATTGGACTTGCTCTAAGCTTTGAAGAAAACAAAGTCCCAACATGGGATGGATAGACTGATCTTTCAAATTTTATAAAAATTTTAGGATGCATCTCATGCACATTTTAGTTATGAGATTTTTACATATAATCACCTCAAATCTTAAGAATTTACAAAAAAAAAAATCATCTCAAATCTTTATATTTACAAAAACACTATCCAAATCATATGAAATTTACATAATACCTGTTGTCGTTAATGAATCCATTGACTTTAATAATTTTTGATATTTTTTCCTTGCCCCTTGTTTGATATTTTCATATTTACATCCAAAAAAACGATTATTATGATTGAGTGGACTAATTAAAGAAATTTAATAAAATAACTAAGTTTGGAGAAACAGAAAAATTGACGAAATTGAAAAAATAATGTGAGTCCTTGTATAGCAAAATAACTTTATATATAGTATTGTAATTGATATAAGACCAACCAATTTTGGTATCAAAGAAATCAAATTTTGATATAAAGAAAGACTAAATTAATTTTATATAGATAATAAATAGATATCGTGTTAGTCCACGTTACTGTTCTATTTTTGAGGAATTGCTTAAGAAACTAATCGGTGAAACTGCGGTGTCGAATGTCAAACCTCTGTGTTCCAAAGAAATGGATACTTATAACGTATGAGATCCTGGTTATAAGAAAAAGTTGAATAGATGCGAAAGACTCCGTGAAGTTAGGCAATGAAGATATGACATGACGTTAGAATAACCACCTTATGCTCATTGGAAAGGATGGACAATGATATTTTGACTTGATGATACTGTACAATACATTGATAACTATTATTGTCTTTACAATGTCTTCTGTACGTTTCCTTGATAACATGGCTGCCAGGCGTAATAATTGTTCGAAGACTAATTCTTAACTTGGTCATGCTCACATGCAACGTAATTCTGACATAATCCAGTCTAATTAAAGTGGAACATACTAACCAAATGTAATTTATTTTAGAACAGTTCTAATTGACAGGTGTTATATTCCCACATGATGAGTGCGTCAAACATCCTATGCCTTGAACCGAGATCACATGATGGAGCAAGCATGAGCATTTTCGTCGCTGAAGAGGGCGACGACATTATCATCAACAGTAGCATAAGCTTGGTCAGGATAGTAGCCATGGATAGACTCATTGAAGCCATGAGTATAGTAGTTGTAGGAGGATGCAAATGTGGACTCATCCAAGTACTGAGATGCATAGGGATAGTATTCACTGTCATATGGGTATGGCCAGAACTCCGCCTTCCTCCCTGTTCTCCTCACCACCTTCAGCACTTTCCTCTGGTCGAGGTAACCTGTTACTGTCACCTTTTGATTCTCCATGTCTATGTCTAGCTTATCGACTCCTGCAATATTGATCAACACTTCCAGGTCACGAGACTATCGGATCATCATGTATGCGTAAAATGAAGTCCAGGAATAAGAATGTACATACAGTTTTCTCATACTGACCGAGTCTGTTTTCATCAAGAATTAACCATATGAAAATGACATGAACATTGGCTAGAGTGTTATTTGTAGGTGGATTCGTTTTTCAATTAAAGATTCAAGTTATCTATTTAGGTCATCATCTACTTGCAACTATAGATGGTCCTAAATATCAGCATGTGGGCATTGCATGCTTCATGATGAGGATTCTCTTATGCACTTGCTCTTCGGAATCTCCAGACACGAACCCCCGAAAACTTTCTGATATGATACCATAGCAGTAATAACGGATTTGAGACCAGTTGTTTATGTTTGAACATATAAAGAACATTTGTTCGAGTGGAAGTGAAAGAGCCGTGACAGGATATAAACCTTTTTGGCCATATATGATCAAGCATACAACTTATCGAGAATATATCAACTCAGGAATCAAGATCATCTTGCCATAAATGAATGAAGATTTTGCTCTGCATATTTTGTGAGACATAGCCGACACATCAGACTGTCGAACATCACAAGGAATCTACCGACCTCATGCTCTAGTGGTACCACCACTGCCAATGGTGAGGACAAATCCTAGATGATATTCGTATATATTCTTGAATATGATGGCGAAAGGAAAACAAAAGGCAGAGTATAGGAATCTAGAAGACTGATGCAGATAGAAAGCTTATAAAAATGTCAGGATAAAGATCCAATAAAATGGGAAGCATTTTGTAGAAAAATGTTCGAATTTTCCGATCCCTCGGATATGAGGCAAACAGGTTCATACTAGGACTTTAATCTGTGGGACAGTTAAAAGTGAGGAATAAAAACATTCTTGTTTTGGAACAGAGTGATCTGAGCTCCTGCCTAGTTCACGTATTACAGAATCTGTTTTCCAGATATCGATTTTGAACAGTTCTTCGTATTGAACCTTAGTATTTCTCCCTGATATGGACGAACTAGAAGAGTTCAGAAATATGATTATTGAAGTCGCGGACTCACAGTAACTAACAGTCTTCTCTTTACGGACACAAAACAAGTAAGATTGCTCCACCGAAGTAGGCAAAAGGGTTTTACGCCACAAAGAGTTTCTCCATTAATTGCTCGAAGAGTAATCCCGCAATAATAGACTAGTGCACTAGCTTCTTATTCCTGATAAATTAGTGTCGCATAATAGTTGACAGATAGACTCAATCTACATGATGGTTGCTAGGCAACCATTTAGATAGAATCTTATCTGACTTGTTCAAATTCTATGATATGATTAATTAATCAAATGACTAATGCCATGTAACCAACTCAATACACTCTACACTAACAGCATAAGAACAAATACCCGAAGATATCACAAGCTAAATTCTTTACCTTCGAGTTTGGAGATAGCTCTTTGAATTCTTCTCACACATCCTTCACAATCCATGTGAACCAGCAGCTCGACAATCTAGCTTGGCAAACACATAACAAATACTCATTAGGCGAAAAACAACAGGAATCAAAGATTAAGTGATATCGACAACTTTTCTCTTTAAATCATTGAGTAGCATAAATGTTTCTTACAGATAATGATTCGGCAGAGATCTTTTTCTGCATCAGCGACGGCCAACACAACATGATGACTTAGATTAAGCTTCTCGATTGTCTAAGGCTAAGCTTTGTATATGTAAAGAAGTATAAAAACTAGGCTGTGGACATCACTGGCGACTGGCGAGAAATGTGTAAACGTATATATATATATATATATATGAAATAAAAGCAATAGGCATCACCCCAAAATAAAAGGACAGCTCATGATAATGCAATATGTGTAACATATAGAAAAAGAGAGAGATCCAAAAATATGTATGATCATTTTGTCACTGTGTTGTATATCAAGTGCATGGAGAATTAGGATCTCTCTTTCTCCTCACCCTTTGTGTTTGCTACAAGTCCAGAGAATACAGTCATAATCTTTTGATTCCTTTCACAATTTTATAGCAAAACTGTCGAGGAATAAACTCTATCCAAAAACGGTTTTTTTGAACTTGACACAACCTTCTCAGAGACCATTCCATGCTTTATTCTATTCCTTGCAACGACATTGGATTATCAAACCACCACCAGGTATTGTCTCCAGTCCATAATATTCGTGTCGACGAAGTTGACACAGGTATCACCATCCAATATCATCCCCAATACAGAATCATAAGAACACTTTCTTATCAACTTCATTTGTCATTCCTGGAATCCTGGGCAAGGCATTTATACACAGTCTCCAAATTAAGAATCTATGAAATAAATAACCATGATTTTCTACATTAAGAATGCTAACAAGAAACAAAGAAAGCACAATATGCTAACGAAGAAAGAAATCAAGGGATTGTATGCAAATTAAGAATCAGTGTAATTGCATCAAAGAATTTGCAAATTGAGGAGCAGAGAAAGAGAAGGTAAGAAGCTATGCATTGTGAATTTTTGCAAATTCAGAAATCATATCATTTAGATGATACGTTTACCGATCAAGAGCGAATGAAATAATGAGAACGGCAATCTGTATATATATCAAAGAAGCTATACAAACATACATTCTAACAAGAAGGCCAACTCTAAGCTTTTCTCATCCCATATGATCATGTCGCCTCATTTCTGGCTTGAAGGTTACTCAATGAGGCCATTTCTTTATCCAGCCAGTCCATTTTGCTTATTCAAAATGAACCAGTTTTCATACCCACAGCCCGACACGTTGTCGAGGTTTAGGCTGCTAGGTGAAGGCGCAAGCATGAGTTCAATTCCCGATAGAAACACACATCCCTTACAATTGTGCGTCTTAAACGAGCTAGTTGGAAGCAAATCCGTTTCTACACCCAAGGCAAGCAACCCGAGTTACCGTTGTCTCTAATTTCGACTCCATGATTCTGTTTTTCTGGAAATTCCTGTTGAAATATAAAAGGTGTCTGTAATTGATGAAAAATGGGATTGTATAGAATGCAGGAAATGAAGTTGGACTTCATCCAAAGTCAAGAAGAACATCCCCTTTGCCAAAACTGCAGAGGCAAAAAGGATGGCTGTTGATACAAAAGGCTCGTAAATGCGGAAAAGTTCATGACAAGGTATGCAACAAAATTAAGCATGTGAGTTGAGGAATGCATAGAATTAAGCATGCGAGTAGATCTAATGAACTATCCTACAAATTAATAAGTCAGTGCCAGCTAATGGGCTCTATCTGAAAGGGTGTTTTTGTCCACCAGATTTACACTGTCACCATCCAAGATATGGCTGAAGTTAAACTTGTAATTCATCCAATCCAGAACTGACATGAATACAGTTCTATAGGCACATACAATCAGGTGTCCAGTTTAGATCCAAGAATGAGGTGGACGATTTTATCAACCACAGCCTCCATCCAAAGCAGCCCCACAAGAGACGAAAACAAGTTCAACAGCAAGGGAGTGTAAGCGCAACATGTATAATGCTACACATGATCCCCTTACGGGAAAAAATGTGCAGCAAGAATTAACTGTATACTTTTTTTGTGTGTGGATGTTTTCAGGTGTCAAATGATCCATCAGATAAGCGACGGGCAAAGAAATGGAAGTTTGTTGCTTCTAGCTATGACTCCAATGTCTTTGACATAGAAATTTATGATTAATTTCCCAAGTTCAATCTTCAATATGTCAGCTACATGTTATACAATGCTTTATGAGTGAATCATCAATTCTATTTGTATGTTCATTCTTCAATCCTTGAATATTATGGGAGAGTAATAGCATTATAAAATGTTCAAGGGAATGCCAGAGTAAACAATTGCTTAGTTTCTTTTTATGGTCCGAGAATGCAAACAAATGTAGAGAATGATAAAACCAGGTAAACCAAGCTGAAATAAATGACTAGACATTAGACAGTAGGTACTTACAAGAGGGAAACAAGGGGACCATTTTAGGTATGAGACAAAAGCTATGCGCAGGGAGATTCCGTTGTATGCTCTTCGGATTATAATAGATGTGGTTCAGTTTCCCCAATGAGCATGTAACAATCAGATCTGGATGTACCAATGTTTTATCCTTCAAGGTTCATTTCTCATCAGCAAAAGAGGACAATTTCTTAATCTCTATTGCTATTGCTGCTCTTGCATTATTATCTCTGAAGCTCCAACCTGCGAAATCAATTTTGCAATGCTTGAGAGCATAAGCGATGAAGTACCATTATGCTATAGATCCTAAATCAAGTAAGATTAAGACGTGAGAAATCAGGTTTCGCTCAACTTAGTCATTTCAGACTGGTTTTATGTATATATATTACCAGAGCCGACAAAGCCGCAGAGACTATAATACCCTAGGATGACCCTTATTTAGAGCAAATAATCAATGGGGCGTTTCACATCTCAAACTCATGACAAAGACACTTTCAGCACAAGTACCTAACCAGAATCTCCACGAAAAAGTCAATAACTATTGCTAGCCTATATGTGTCCTCCAGGCTCCAACTAAAGCCTAAAGGGATAACTTTCACTCGCCTCAAAGCTAATAAAGCGATGACTTCTAGTGAAGCATTCACCAACTTATCAGATGACAAATGCAATAAGCTTTCGATTTTGATACGTCAAATGACAAAACGATTGCTTACAATTTTTGAGAACTGGTTGCTGATGTTGGTAATGGATTGTATCATAGCCTCAACTGTGTCTCTAGTGACTTGAAACCTCACCTCAATTTCTTCTGCAGCGGGCTTGGAGTTATCGAGCAGCTACAGTAACAAAACCAAATTAGTAAGGGCCCAGAACTTCAAGAATGAGGAGCATATTTATGCATACCTGGAGGGTGATGATCGCTACTCGACTAGAAGAAGCCGAGGTTTTCTCCCCCAGTGCCGATGTCACAGATGTCAAATGAGGTACCTCATGTTTTGAAAATACACAGACGCACTGTTTGAAAAATACAAAGACGCTATGTTTTGAAAATACACCAACGTACTGTTTGAAAAATATAAAGACGCTCGATTTTGAAAATACAAAGATGTTCTATTTTTAAAATACAAAGACGCTCTATTTTAAAAATATAAAAACGCTCTGTTTGAAATAGTACAAACGCACTGTTTGGAATAATAAAGATCCACTATTTGGAACAGTACAGACGCACTGTTTGGAATGCCTCGTCATCTAATCAAAATCAGATCAGATCTCGACTACTTGATGCGGAACCAATGGACAACCCAGCTACGAATCATCAACTCATGGAGAAGGAACAAGAGGACATCAACCGGTCTCTAGCCGAACTCGTTGACGACATCTTGATCTGATCAGTCAATCTCATTACCATCGAGAATATCATTCCATTTGCCTTCAAACACCAACTATGAAACGACGAGAGAGAGAAAGAGAGAGGCGACAACGACGACAACGAGGATAGGTGAAGGCCACGACGATTGGAGGAGGAGGAGAAAGAGAGAAAGGTGTAAACTTGAAATTGTATGATTTCGGGATTTTTTTTTCGACTTGTATATTTTGATAATATTTTTGAAAAAATTATATGTTAAGATAATTTTTTAAAGAAAAAAAAAGATTTTTATTTTTCATTCTTTTCTCCTACAAACTAATGGGGCAGATAATCTCATACATACGTGGGAGTAGATTTATGGTTTTATTTGCTATCGGATAATGTTATCTTTTTGTATCTTCTTTTGGATAAAAATTATCTAACCGGAGATATCGTATGGTGTACTTTTGAGGTAGTAGGTTATAGGAAAATAGTGGAAAGGACATGTTGTCCAATAGTATATAGTAGTAACTGGATAATCTTTTCGTATCATGCTTCATTTTATCACTAAATTATAAAAAACAAATGACCCACAAAACATCGTAGGTTAAACTATACGATATATGCAATTATTAATATTACACAAAAAAATTGTGTAAAAATATCATTTGATCGTCGTGTAACACAGGTCAACTTTATCCCAATTAATACATACACTCAAACTGTTACATTCTTCGTGGTATAAAAGAAATATTCTCTTCGTCCGAATTTACATATAATATTTTCAATTTTTATAACATTCAACACATATTTTGAAAAAATTCTTTTTTTATCTTAATGATGCAAAAAAAATTATGGCACATTCATAAGATTAAAATACACGCTTTAAACTAATATTACTATTTCACAAGAATTTGATATTTGATTGTTCGACGATAAGAATCAAAATCATTCGTAACAACAAATGTGAAAATCAAAACGATTGGATCTACATTGAGACGGAGGAAGTAATAGCTTTTATAAATTTATCATAAAAAATAAAAAATAGTTTCAACTATATATTATCACTCGAATTAAACTTCAATGTTCACTCGACTTAAACTTCAGTGTTCATATCCCAAACACACCTCTAACTGAAATTATTACCATCACTTTTTCGCCAAAATCTCTTATTTCATTTTCGTTTCTCTGGAACATTTCATAATGTTCCCCACTTCATCTTTCCCAAAATGAATCGACCACACAAACTCGAATTCGAGATTGGAGACGGTGACCCCAGGCCGATGGACTTGGCTACAACCCTCTATCGACGGACTGGGCGTATAGCCCTCCACTGTCGTCGTCGACAGTGCTGAATGCGACGGTTGCGAATCCGACGACGACGACGATAGAAATATTTTTGTAGAGAATATCTATGGAAATCTGACCCCTTTCACTGATTAGAAAAAGGTATTAAATGAGCAAAATATTAAATGAGCAAAATACGCAACAAAATAAAACCCACATTCCCACTGCTGCATCACAGATAATGAAAATAAAAAAACAGTCTGCTGACAACCCGTTAACACAACAATCCACTAACAAACACAAATGATTATCCTAACAGATTGTAAAAATACAATTATTTTCTAACAGGGGAACCTTATGGCTGTTGTGAATCCCAGGGCGGCGGCGCCGAATCTTATTGCAGTTGCGAATCTTGTGGGGCGACGAATTTTGCGACGGTTGCGAATCCTGCAGCGGCGACGAATCCTACGACGGCGACAATCCTACAACAAATGCGAGTCCTGCGACGGCGACGAATCCTGAGGTGGTTTGAAATCCTCCGACAGCGACGGTGAATCCAGCAGACGGATGACGATACCTCGTTGGCATCCACAAGTTCTTTTATCAATCCACCTCCCGAGACTACAGTATACGCGATGAGGGAGATTAGGTGGTTGGGTCGGATTCCAATGAATCCGACGTTGCGATGGAGGACACGTCGTCACCGATGAATCGAATCAACTCAATTTTGGTGATCTTGGGAGAAGACAAGTGACAGCGAAGTTTCTACTCGGATCAATTCCACGTTCGGTGATGCCTGCCGCAGCGAGAATTTCTGGGTAATGATGGTTATCAATTCTCAAATGCAAAGCCTACTGTCCAGTGTATTTTGACAGAGGTGAGTTCTTGTTAGGGTTTTGTGAATCGGGAGATTGTTGTCATGGATAGTTTATTTTCCTTATTAGGATTTGGTGAATTATGATTTGTGTTGTTGGTTGTGGAAATGTTTTAGGTTTTTGATGATGTTGCCTTGATAAGTGTTTTTGTCCAAATAGTTTTCTTGGTTCTGATAATGGTATTTTGATTAGGGTTTTGATGAATTGATGTGTTGGTAATTTTGGATCTCTGAAATCGAATCGAATTAGAACCTGCGAAGGAAAGGCTTCAAGAACAACGAAGAAGAGGGTTCTAAGATTATTATTGAACCTCTTCATCATGTAGCTTGTGACCCAGCCATTCTTTGAGTATGGGTTCCTGTTCGATTCTCGCTTCGGAAAACATATTGGATCTAGCTTTTCGAACACTCTCTAAGATGAACTAAGAGTTCATACTCAGATTTGAATTCACCAATCTTTTCTCCTCTACAAGGAAATAAGGGATATACTCTGTTGCACTGTTATGGGTATGCGTATCCGGTATGTAACACGGCATGATATGTTGATTCGATATTTCTTGAAAAATCAAAGATACAGATACGATGAGTATAAATATATATATAATCGACAAAATGAGGCAGCAGCGGCTACTGTTAAACACCTGTCATGCTTTGTTCTGCTTTGTTATGTTTTCTTGTGACGAAGGCTACCGTGCTCTTTTATTTTGGTTTTATGTTTTCTTTTCTCTGTGCAAGTGATTTTGACTAGTACTATTGCGCAACTGTTGGCTCTTTTGTTATACATATCATGCTCTTTTTTTAACAGAATAACTATCATGCTCTTTAGTTCTGTTTCTCTTGCACGCATGATGCAACATGTATATAGCAGATACAATTGTTTGACCTTGACGCTTTGTCTTCAATTGCAATGCTTCTTGTTCGCTGAAATCGTAGCTATGTGATTACTCTCATCGCTCGCAAGTTCGAAGAGCTCTGACACATTTAAGTCACTTGAAAGTAAAAAACCATAGCTATGTGATAACACCAAGTTGGACAAATTTAAGCTCGACACTTGATTGATATAGATCAAGAACTCCATTAAAGCAGGATACTCTGTCAGTAGGATGTTTATTTTGTCCTATTTTAACTCTTGAAACTTTTCAGTTTCTAGCACGATTTTATTTCCTACTTTATTGCTGGCCAGAGCTTTTGTTTTGTTGTCTGTTTTTTTCCTAGTTTATTTTTGGGCTTCGCTGCTGCTGGTGAGCCGCAGCCGCTGTTGCCTCAATTTATCGATATATAATATACAGAAATATATCTAAGTTAAATATAGTATAAATAATATATTACCTATATATTATAAAAAGTAATATATCTTTGATATCATAACATATAACATAAAATATTACGAAACATCAATCACTAAAATTGTTTCGAGACGTTAGAAAAACGATGTGAAACTATCATGAGTAAAATATATAAAATTTATAACTTGTTTATTGCATATGCTATGTTTTATTATATTGCTTACTCTTTATTTAAAATAATTTAAACTCTCCATGTTCTTTCGTTGTGTCCGTGAAGCGTGCTCAAAACGTCCCTGAAGTGTCACTCACATGTCCCTGAGAAGTTGAAATGTAGCTTAAGAAACATATTACCTATATATTATCAAAAAACATGTTATCTATATATTTAAAACAATTTAAACTCTCTCTATTCTTTCATAGTATCCCCGAATGACCGTGTAGTGTCCCCGAAGTCTCATTCACGTGTCCCCCGAGGGGATTAAATGTAGCTTAAAAAAATATTACCTATATATTATAAAAAAAACATGTTACCTATATATTATTAGTTAAATGCAGGTTAAAAAACATGTTAGCTATATTTTATTAAAAATTATATATCTTTGGTATGATCACGTCCAACATAAAATATTATGAAATATCAATAAACTAAAATTATTTTGAGGAGTTAGAAAAACTATGTAAAACTACCGCAGATAAAATATATAAAATTTTCAACTTGTTTATTATATATCCGATATTTTATTATCTTGCTTGTTTTTTATTTAAAATAATTTAAACTCTCTCTGTTTTTTCGTCAGTGGTCGTGAAGTCGACATCTTTTGTCGCACGTCACTTCTTAGGATGTATTGGTGCTTCATTGGGAATATATAACTAGAATTTTAGTTTGTTTGTATGTGCTTTTTTCCCTGCATTTTTATTTTTTTTTTTGATAAATGGTTAAGAAATGGCTTTATCTATAAACCGAGAAGCTCATGAAATGACCTATTACAGTTATTGATGATCCTTGCATTATGGTGGCTTTCAATGATTGTATACTTCTATTTTCATGACGCCATTGTTCTGCCAGTTTCTGATTGCACCTTCTGTGTTTAATCTGCAAAATACCTCAATATCTTGGATTTGTAGGATTTCGTTTGAACGGCGCCTATTTTTTCTACACGTGTATATGAACATCGGGAGTCAGGAAGCATAATGAGAAATAGGATGTTGTTGACGATTCTGCTTTGCGATTTGTCTCCCTTGGACTCATCTCTTTCACCATGTAAGTGGATCTACACTGTATCGAATGACTCTCTCTTTCGTGTTTCGTGTTTTATAATTAAGGATACTCAGCATACTAACTATCGTAAAAAACTAAACAACAAAATAATACGGATCTACGTGAAATTACAAGGATTTCACCACACGAACGTGCTCCTCTTGATCGCCGATGTTACACGATCTCTTCCTCGTGCATCCACTCGTCTCAATGGGATTGACGGATTGACAACTAGAGTTACTCCGTATGATGATTCCATGTTTACAAAACTCAGAGGACGTAGGTGATTCCTCTAGAGATAGATTGAAGAAGAGAGAGCATAGAGATGGGTTTTTCATCATGTACACAACAAGTCTGTCTCCAAAAATTTTATAGGGATAACTAGATTTGATTCCTTAACTTAAATCTCGATAATCAATATATATCTATGTTAGGATAAAAATTAGAATTCAAATGATAAGTATTCAAATTTTAAATAAATCGTCATGTCATCAATGACATGTGGGCGTCATATAATATTAAATCTCAACATCTTTCACTCGTCCACATGACACATGACGGAAGTCATCTCCATAACTCATTCTCAAACAACCTCATCTTTTTATACGAAAAACAGAACGTGCAAATCTATGGAAACAAACGCACATAGGAGCTATGTATTAAGTCACCAAGACTAACACAAAGCGTCACTCGGAAGAATCTCGTCAATGTCTCAGACAGTTAGACTACACCTAGACATAACATTCTCAAATCTCTCACTAGGAGCAATGCTATTTCTCTTCCAAACCGCGGTGTACTCATGACTTGCATCAAGGAACTAATCCAATCAAGTAGTCCGGGTTATGAGTCACACAACGTGGTGTATTATCATACTATCTTCCCAAACAACATATGTTGGTTCAGTTCAAACCAACTGCTTTTCTAGACATGCTTCGCAAGACCGTATCAATCATGATCCAAGGAAACATGTTAAAATAGCAACATCGAGCAGTCTTGACCCAACATAGTTTTTGGTTCATAAAGATACATAATAGAATCACATAATGATTCAAGTGGTTCACACAGCGATAAATTAGGGATTCATTCGTTGCTTTCACTATAATGGTCGTCTTAAAATACATATAACATGAATGTATGTTATAATATTCTTCCATAAAGGACATGTCACTCACAATAAATAACACCACACGAATCTTAGTCCAATCTCTATACAAATGTCTAACCCCAGTGACTGAGTATTGAGCAAATTGAAACTTCAAAAGAGGTTCTTTTAAAACGATTTTGCCTTTGAAAGTGGCCGAACAAATTAGTGTATTAGATCGGGCGCAAGTATGATTTGTTTTGTTTGTTCAAGTGAAACATATATTCCTCGTGCTGAACACATCCGTGTAACTCGTTCATACCGATTGTGAGCAGTCGGGATTGTTTAAACCTCCTTGATGCTCATGTTTGGCGATTGTAAAGTGGTTAGCATTCTCATGTTATGTCGTCATTAGTCAATCTCTTGTTTCGTCACTTCGGTAGTATACTATTAATCGTCGACAATTACGCTTTGCAGGCTAGCAGAATTGACTTAGATTAGGATATGGTGAGATTCTGAATGAAGTTTTTTAAGCATTGTGACAATGATATATGGATAG
>JAOVYX010022226.1:0-14863 GCA_035668315.1 Drosera spatulata | reverse complement strand
ATTTAGTGCTTCAATTTAAATTATTTTTGTTTTTGGATTTAGCGACGGATGTTGACTTTTTCGTCGCTAAATGTGTTTTTCTTTTTTCTTTTTTGGGGTGAATATATGTAGCGACGGAGTAAATCCGTCGCCATTTTTTTCCGTCGCGAAATGTTAATTTTTTTGTACTGTGGGATCGTTCTCCAGGAGAGAAATACAATTTTGTATGAATTGAAGAGACTCATATACATTTAGCGTTAGATAGGTCAGTTTACCATCGTATATCAACCAGTCACGTTGAGAAATACAACCATGTAACGCCAAGTTAAGTACTGATCGTTCGTAATCTCATACGGTTTGATGCCTCTAGCTCCAATTCATGGACGGCATGCATCGACAATTTCCCTTCCGAATCTTGATCTTCGATACATCTCTACCCTCTTGTAGTCGCCCTGGATAGAATAAACTTCTGTCGGTTGACTCATAAAATGACAATAACGAAGAAGACAGAATTCAGAATCGATTTGAATATAATTCAGACCAAGAGAATCCTCGTTCATGTACATGATTTTTTTTTTCGGAGTTCACTTTGAACGCACCATCATCCGCTCGAATCCTGGCCACTAATTGGACATAAGAGACATTCACTAAGCGTATCTCAAATATTCTTAGTTGTCCATCGAACCATGAGATTTTTCCCATGGTCAAATCAGACAACCAAGTCTCATTGACGTGTAGTTTAATCTCTAGCTTTATGAAGCTCATATTTTTGTAAAATGAAGATTGAGTTTGATGAAAAAGTTGAGAAGGTAGAAGAGTATTAAGTTTCCGTTTGATAAATGATGAGATGAAGGTAGAGATGGATGAGTCAAGACCTTTTATAGAGCCTAGAAGATAAATGGTAGCTATTTAATGATAGATGTTGAATAGCGGTTGTTGAGGATTAAACGTTAGGTGATTGGTAAGTTATCTCAAGTAATGGCGGATGATAAAAACTAATAAAAGCTCATAAAAGTTGATAAAACATGCTAGTCAAAGCATCCAGTGTTAGTCAAAGCATCTCATGTCCTAGTAAAAGCATCTCATGTGCTAATAAAGCATCCCACGATACTAAAAGCATTTCATGCGCTACTAAAAGCATCACATGTTATAATACCCCGAAATTTTGATATTAAATATATTACAAAATATAACGCTATTTAAAAGTACGAATAATATAACGAATACGTAACGTTAAACATAACGTTATAACGATGTAACGTATGTGTTTAACAAACGTACATATTAAATATAACGTACGTGCGACGTTATAACCTATATTTATAATGTTATAATACACGTATTTGGGCTAATAAAATACACTCCCGAAAACATTCGAAATTTACAACGAAACAAATGTCACTAAGTTAGAAATAATTTTGCCTATTTACAGTCATATTTTTTGATAAAATAATAGAACGAAATATGAATACAAATAGATTGACAACAATCAAACGAGGGAGCGAATTGAAAATATTCAAACTCCCTCCCACCAAATCTCCTCCACATAGTCTCGGATTGAGCCCCTTTGAGTGAGCCGACGAAGCTTGGCCCATGCTTCGTCCTCCACATGCTCGGGATAGAACTGCCTCTTGATTTCTCTCTTGAAATCATCGCAGGTGTCAATCAAGCATGTCCCTCGCTCGATGTCCGCTTGTCGCCGCCTCTATCACAAGGTAGCGGTATCGGTGAGGTAGAGAGGTGCCGTGCGGAGTTTGACATTCTCGTCTACCAGGCCTAGCGCACAAAAGTATTGCTCTAGGCTAAATAGAAAGTTATCGAGCTCCCTCGCATTCCTTGTCCCATTGAAAGATCTTGTCTTCGGAACCTCGATCCTGGGAGCAGGTTGAGTCACGCTGCCATGTCCCTTAGATAATGCAACTTTACAAAGGTTTAACTCACCTTTGAGCTCCTTGACTTCTTCTCGCAACCCGTCGATGAGAGCTTGTAAGGCATCATTTTGCTTTTGTAGCGTGTCGATAACGGTATTGAGTGCTCCTTGTATCTCTCCGCGGAGCTCCTCCTCATTGGACGCCAGCTCCCCCACGTGCTGTTCGACTTTATCTAGCCTGTCCTCTCCGTCGGCCATGGCTAGTTCCACCCGTGCCAATCGGGTGTTAAGGAAAGACAAGGATTCTCGCCCCTCGCGAGACTTCTCCCTTCTCTTCCTTCCATGGACCTGAGTCTCCTCCTAAAACTCGGGATCAAGGGGAAGTTGCACACCTTGGGAAATGTTCGATTCCTCGGCCATTTAAACCACGATCCAACCCTTCGTAACCTCGCTCTGATACCACTTGTCACGAGCTTTTTCTCTAGACCGTGTGGCACTTAGCAAACCTTGTCTCGAGTATGCTAAATCAGCCTAACTTTCAAACACTCTTAAGAGTTGGAACTCACAAGGAAGTTTGGAATGCTCTCAGACTTTACTTTGTATTCCTTGATTGCCTGAATGCTTTGTTACATATGAGGGGTGGCAGGCCTATTTATAGGCCTTGTCAAGAATTTTAGAGAATTCTATACATTTCTATACAACACCTAGAGTTTCCTAGAGTATTCTAGAGTAACCTAGTATTTACAAGATAGCTCTACACCTCTTTAGATAAATCTAGGATGTGTAAGAGAACTGCACACTTCTCTAGAGAAACCTAGAGTCTTCCCTACTCTAGAGAACTCTAGAGTCTTCCATTGAAGCCTCCCTTTTTCCTTGGGAGTAAAATGTAGGTGACCAAGGGGCTAGCGATGCGTGCTTGAGAACGCGAAAAATTTTGGGCATGACAATATACTCTCTCAGTATTATAAAAAATATAATATGTAAATATGTATGTATGTATGAATATATGTTTCGTTTTCATATCAAATCACGTCCACTAGATTTTGATTGTATTGCACTAGCATTTGTGACATTGTACTTGTGACTAGATTTTGATACATATCTGAACGATGTATACTGCTTGCATTGGGGTCCATTGGGCGGGCGTTTAATGGGTATGATTCTTGCTTTTTGCAACCGACTCTTAATTATTTCACATTGCAGGATTTGAGATTTTGGCTTTCCTTTGCAATCAATTCGGTGGCCAAGAACTATGGACAAATTCGGAGAACAAGCAGTTCACATGCACTAGGTTCAAGGTCGAATATCCCATTTTTGATATGGTATGGTGTTGGATTTTAGTGTGTTTTGAGCAAATTTGACCTCATTTTAATGTGGGTTCCTAATGTCTGTTTGGATTAATGTAATCTATGTTTATTGGAGATGAACGTAATATATTAACGCTCTCAAAAATCATATTGATGCTCAAAGTGTAATGTTTGGTGCATTTAATGTGGTGGAGTGTAGCAAAGTATTACTAACCCATATTGAAATTTATGTAGGTCAAAGAGTGCCTTATAAGGGGGAACCTTGTGATAAGGGATAGGCCCCTTGGGATACCTAATTTTGTATGGGGGAGAACCTAGGGATTGCCTTGGTTAACACATGCGCGTGTCGGTCCGGGCCGGACCGTTGGGCCAAGTCCAATTATGCTGCAGCCCAATTCTGTTGGGACAAGCCTGTCTTGACCTATGACAGATTTTGGCGCCAGCAAACCAGAACGCGCCACATGTCTTTCGCCAACTGCCCTCTGATTTCTATATAATCGCAAAACACACTCTGATTTCAAATTCTTCCTCTCCTGTCCTTTTGTACAACACAAGCCTACCGACGTGTTGTAATTCTTCTCTTCTTTTTGCATTGCACGAGCGCATCGACGTGCATTTGCAATTCTCCTTCAATTCTGTTCGAGTTCGAGAAAAGGGTTCTATTTCCAGAAAAGGTTCCTGCTTTGTTTATCAAGCAAGGTTCAAGGCAACTTTAAGATACGTCTGTGTTTCGATAAGATAGTATAATCTTAAACGTAACGTGTCGTTGTATCTTGGAGGCTCTTTGGCGTAGTCCGTATGCATAGAACGGGGCAAATTAGTGTTAAGAAAAGAGTGCTACTCGCCTCAACATAACTTATTTCTTTCTTTCCTTAATCACCATTTCATGTAATCAACAAACAAACAACAATCTTAAGACTAATTTACATACTGCTTGATTATGACTTGGTGATTGCTTTGGGAACTGATTGATTTGTCCATGGATACCAACTACTTCGCTTATAAGTTTGATTACCTTCAAGACTACGAACTCGATTGCTTAGTCTATGGTTTTTGATTACAAATCCTGTAGATCTCTATTGCCTACATCAAAGTAATATAGGTCTCTTAACATATTTCTGTATGTGTTCAAATTTGTGACACAAGTTTGTTTGTTTTTGTATATACAGAAGAAATAGGAACTGAGGTTCCAAATGTTGTGACTAGAACGAGCGCAAACCCTCCCCATGTTGTTATCCCACCGTCCATGGTACATGAGGAGAAGCCTAAGAAGTTCACAGGGGTGGAGTTCAAGATATGGCAACAAAAGATGTTGTTTTATCTCACCACTCTAAGTCTGACAAAATTCCTAATTGAAGAGAAGCCAACACTGGATGCGGAATAGAACGACCCTATCAAGATAGTGTCGTTGGAGTCATGGAAGCGCAGTGACTTTCTATGTCGTAACTATATACTGAACGGACTGGACAATACATTGTACAATGTGTACAATTCGTTCGAGATCGTCAACCTTTGGGAGTCCTTGGAGAAGAAGTACAAAACCGAGGATGCTGGATCGAAGAAGTTTGTGGTCACGGTTCCTGGAGTTCAAGATGTTGGACTCCAAAATGGTGATAAGTCAGATCCAAGAGATCCAAATCATCATCCATGACATCCTGACAGAGGACATGAAGATCTGTGAGACCTTTCAAGTCGTCGCTATCATTGAGAAGTTACCCCTCTCCTGAAAGGACTTCAAGAATTATCTCAAGCACAAATGCAAGGAGATAAAACTTGAAGACATCATTGTTCGTCTTAGGATCGAGGAGGACAACCGCCTAGCTGACAAAAAGACAGACGAGATGCAACTGGAGGCGAGAGCAAATCTGGTGGAACCCGGGACAAGCCGAAAGAGGAAGCAACCCGACGAGGAAAAGTAAAAACAAGGATAGACGAAGAAGTTTAAAGGGAGCCGTTTTGTCTGTGGGAAGCCCAACCACAGGGGTAAAGACTGCAGAGCCAAGAAGGATGGTCAAGAAAGAGTCAATTTGGCCGAAAGTAAAGACATGTTTGCTGGAATGTCCGAGCTGAGTCTTAGTGTAGTAATACTGGAAGCCAATGTGATCGAGAACACAAGAGAGTGGTTTGTGGATACTGGAGCCACAACCATACTTGCACAGACAAGAAAATGTTCTCAACATACATACCTGTCAATGACAAGACACTCTACATGGGTAATTCTGCATCATCTCCTGTCGTAGGATAAGGAACCATTGTACTGAAACTTACTTCAGGAAAAGAACTTACCCTTAGGAATGTATTGCATGTTCCTGACATTAGGAAAAATCTAGTGTCTGATTCATTGTTGTCTAAGGCAGGATTTGGCTGGTTTTTGAGTCAGATAGGTTTGTTCTGACCAAAAACGGCATATTTATAGGTAGAGGATATGTACTTAATAGCCTATTTAAGGTCAACCGTATGTCTATATCCCGCAAGACGGTTAATAATACTACTAATAATAATAATCCTTCTTCTTACTTGCTTAAGTGCTCTCGTTTATGGCATGTAAAACTTAGACATGTCAACTATAACACTATCTAAAGGTTGATAAGTATGGACTTGCTTCCGGGATTTAAAATAAATCCACATAAATATGAGATCTGTGTAGAGGCTAAAATAACAAAGAGTCCATTTCCTTCTGTGGAAAGGAGTACTACGTCTCTAGAACTTATTCATAGTGATATCTGTGACTTAAAGTTTGTGCAAACTCGATGCGAAAAAAAATATTTCATTACTTTCATCGATGATTGCACAAAGTATGACTATGTGTACTTACTATGAAGTAAGGATGAAGCTCTGGAAGCATTCAAACAGTACAAGATTGAAGTTGAGAATCAAATTGGCAAACGAATAAAGAGTATTCATAGTGATAGAGGAGGAGAATATGGCGCTTCTTTTGCTGAATTTTGCAATGAGGTAGGTGTTATTCATCAAACGACAGCCCCTTATTCACCACAATCTAATGGTGTTGCTGAATGCAAGAACCGTACCTTGAAAGAAATGATGAATGCCATGTTGATAAGTTCGGATTTATCCCAGAATTTGTAGGGGGAGGCAATATTCTCTGCTAACCATATTTTGAATAAAATTTCACATAAAAGCAAAGATAAAACTCCTCACGAATTATGAAAAGGTAATAAACCCTCCTATAAATACCTCAAAGTGTGGGGGTGCTTGGCCAAGGTAGAAATACCAAAGCCTAAGCAAGTGAAAATATGCCCCAAAATTGTTGACTGCGTATTCATTGGATATGCACATAATAACAGCGCTTATTGTTTCCTTATGCACAGATCATATAATTCTGAGATACAAGAAGGAACGACAATTGAGTCAAGAAATGCTGTGAAGAAGTCAAAAAATTATGAGATACAGTTCTTTGAAGAAGTCTTTTCTTGTAAAGAAAGGAAAGAAACTGAGTCTCAAAAGAGACCTCGATCCACAAATGGTTCACATCAAGAGGATGTAGAACCTCGAAGAAGCAAACGATCAAGAAAGACTAAGAGTTTTGGTCCAGAATTTGATACGTTTATGATGGAAGATCAAGAACCAACTTCAATAAAGGAGGTTTTGTCAAGTCCAGATGCTCCGCTCTGGAAAGAAGCCATCAATAGTGAATTAGGATCTATTATGCAAAATCATTAAGCATGATGATACTATTGATAAGTACAAGGCAAGATTGTAGCCAAAGGCTATAAACAAAAGGAAGGTCTTGATCATTTTGATACCTTCGCTCCTGTGTCAAGAATGACGTCTATTAGAGTGCTCATTGCAGTAGCAACTCTAAATAACATGGAGATCCATCACATGGATGTTAAGACAGCATTCTTGAATGGAGAATTTGAAGAAGAAATATACATGGAACAACGAGAAGGATTCGTTGTTCCTGAACAAGAAAAGAAGGTGTGCAGGCTTGTGAAGTCCATATATGGACTCTAATAGGCCCCTAAATAGTGGCATGAAAAGTTTGATAAAACGATGTTATCAAATGGTTTCAGTATAAATGAAGGAGACAAATGTGTCTACTTCAAAAGCATACCTAGAGGCACAGTCATAGTATGTGTATACGTGGATGACATGTTAATCCTTAGCTCTAATCATGAGATGATTATAGAAATTAAAAGAATGCTCAAAAAAAATTTCGATGTTAAAGACATGGGTTTGGCATATGTCATTTTAGGATTGAAAATGCTAAGGACATTAGAAGGACTTGCTCTATCATAGTCTTACTACATTGAGGCAATACTTAGAAAGTTTAATGCTTTCGAGAGTCCTGTGGTTAAGACACCAATTGATCCAACATGCACCTGATTAAGAATCAAGATGATTATGTGTCTCATTTAAAGTATTCACTCATACTGGACAGTCTGATGTATATCATGAACTACACAAGACCTGACATTGCTTACGCAGTGAACCGTCTCAGCAGGTTTACAATAAACCCTAGTGCTAATCATTGGAAAGCTTTAATCAGAGTCTTACGGTATCTAAGATTCACTATGAATCTTGGATTACAATTTACAAGATATCCAGCTCTATTAGAAGGATACAGTGACGCAAACTGGATATTAGATATAAAAGATACTAAGTAGCTTTAGATCTAGCGACAGAAGAAGTAGAATGGCTTCATAGCTTTCTAAAGGACATACCGGTTTGGAAAAAACCTGTGCTAGTAATTATGATTCATTATGATAATCAATCAGCAATTGTTAAGACACAAAATAAAATATATAATGACAAGTCTCGACATATACATCGAAGACATAAGACCATAAGGCTGCTGATCTCAAGTTGTGTAATATCCGTAGATTTTGTGAGATCTAAGGAGAACTTAGCAGATCCTTTAACAAAAGGATTATCAAGAGATCAGGTTGAAAGCTTGTCGAGGGGAATGGCAGTAAAACCCATCAATACGGAATTAAAGTAATGGATACCCAACCAATATCAATGGAAATCCCAAGAACTTGGTTTAATGGAACAACTAAGTTGCCAAGGTTCCAAAGAGTATTTTGAAAGAGAAATCTTACACTCATTCCCATGACACAAAGTGCAGTGTATGGTAAAGGATAAGCAAAGGCTTTTAATGACTCCACATGATACAGAGACATGTAGAGATCACCTATGTAATTGTGAAGTGTGACCGCTTCAAATGAAAACACTTATGAATTCAAGATAGTCCAAGGCTGAAAAGGACACAACCGAGTACCTGAAATGTCGAGGTAGAAGTTGTGTAGGCACTATTGTCTAGGCTGTTACAAGAACGGCTGAACAGTTCAAGATATTATGTTCACTGATTAGCCTATTAAGTTCGATAGTATTCTACTAAGGAAGGTTCAAAGCCACAAGCTACCTATCCTGATATAACTTCTGTTTGTTTGAACTTTTCTAAGTCTCTCTATCAATTTCCATTCATGTGGGAGATTGTTGGATTTTAGTGTATTTTAAACAAGTTTGATCACATTTTAATGTGGGTCCCTAACGTCAGTTTGGAACGACTTTGAAATTAACGTAATCTACGCTTATTGGAGATGAACGTAGTATATTAACACTCTCAAAACTCATAAAGGATGAATAAGAAATTGATACTCAAAGTGTGATGTTTGGTGCATTTAATGTGGTAGAGTGTAGCAAAGTGTTGCTAACCCACATTGGAATTGGAAGAGTGTCTTATAAATGGGAATCTTGTGATAAGGGATGAGCCCCTTGGGGGTATTCAATTTTGTGTGTGGGGGAGGACCTAGGACCGGATCGGACCGGACCGAGCCACCGGGATGCTTGGTTGTTAGGCCCAATTATGCTGCAGCCCAATTCTGTTGGATCAAGCTTGTCTTGACCTGTGACAGGTTTTGACGTCAGCGAACCAGAACGCGCCACCTGTCTCCCGCCAACTGCCTTCTGATTCCTATATAATCGCAAAACACACTCTGATTTTAAATTCTTCCTCTCCTCTCCTTTTGTACAACACGAGCGTATCGACGTGTTGTAATTTTTCTCTTCTTTTTGCATTGTACGAGCGCATCAACGTGCATTTACGATTCTCCTTCGATTCTGTTCGAGTTCCAGAAAAGGGTTCTATTTTCAGAAAAGGTTACTATTTTGTTTATCAAGTAAGGTTCAAGACAAACTTTAAGGTACGTCTGTGTTTCGATAAGATAGTGTAATCTTAAACGTAACGTGTCGTTGTATTTTGAAGGCTCTTTGTCGTAATCCGTATGCACAAAACGGGACAAATTAGTGTTAAAGAAAGAATGTTATCAGTTTCGGAACTCGAGTGCTGGTGTATTCCTTGGTGATCTAATCAAGTGGAATTTCGAGAAGTTCTTTGTGAACAAAGACGAGAAGGTAGCGGAGAGATATCCTCCAACAACCTCACCTTTCCAAATAGAGGTATATATGACCTTTCTAGAATTATACGAGTATGTTTGAATTATTGGCTGGATTTGATTGGTTAAATTTTGCATAAGAGCGTTTCGAGATAGTTGGAATGAATTAATCAATTGTTCGAGATATGAGATATCCGATCTTCTTTGCTCGAAGGTCTAACCTTGATGATACTTCAACCATTGCACAAATACTCTTTGTGGGTACTATTCTCGAAGATCTTTAATTTCAATGCAACAAAGGAAAAAGACGAAGAAAAGATTAAAAAGAAAAAGTAAGGTGCGTTTTCTTTAAGTCTCTCAAGTAGTTAATTTTCTTGCAGCTTATTCAAAATTTTCAGGCTAAGAACTCCTCGAGGCTTGGGACACTGAACACATCCCTGGCAGTGGACGCTGAAGAGTTACCTAAGAAAAAATTTAAAGTCTACAACTTGACTAATAACAACAGGCCATTGAGGCCTAATGTCGTTGTCATGCTAACGGGAGTACTTAGTTGGTATCTAATTAAGTAGGTCTTACCTTACACCTTGAAGCCCAGTGATAGTAACTTTTTCTCATCCTGAAATATTATCTGAGTTTGACTTCAAGTCATAATGCTCATGATGTGAAGTTTAAATTTCTGTGTTCATTCACTATGCACCCGTAACAAGGAAACCAAATTCGTCGATTTATATTACATTCTCCTTCCTGAATTCTCATGAAATGCTGTTGATTTATGACCTATGCTTCTTTGTTATCATCTTTGGTTCTGAAATGTCTATTTGATGTTTGATTAAAACTTTTATAGGAGGCTAGGAGGTACGGATGTAAAAGCATCAATGCACACAAACCCTTTACCCAAGGGTATAATTTTAAAGTTAAGATTATGATTTTTCCCCTTTCTTTTTAATATTCAAATCTTTTATGTAGATATCAGACGATCAAGACTCAAGATACCCTCAAGAATTTCGTCACCAACGACAATCAGATTACACAATCTTGATTGTCGTAAGTAATGTAGTTTTGGGTTATCATTTCTTAACCATCATAACATACATGAAGTTACTATAACCATTTCGAATACGTCATACAATCATTTGCGCAGCGTGCGGATGGTTTGGAATTGAATTAAAAAAACAAAGTTTCAATCATGACCTAAATCAATGTCAAAGGAGTACGAAGTCTAATTTGGTTTCAAATTTGAAACCGAATTTAAATGTAATCATTTTTTATACGTTATTTTTTCGTTTAAGAATCATTTGAAATTATGTAATTTTAAAATAGAACCAAATATTTGAGCAATAGTTCTATAATTTTGCAATCATTTAATTTTAAAATAGAATTATTTTTTTCTAAAATCGAACCAAACAATAAAACAAGATTTCTATAATTTAGATCAAAAATAGTTTTTAATATCAAATTATTATAATAACTATACTTATTTTAGTTATGTGATTGAATTTGCTCTAAGATAAAAACGTAAGAATGAATGATTGACATTATAACATAGATAATCTGATATAGGTAAATTGAGTCAATTCGAAACATCGATTTACTCATTGATCCAATAATTTGGGCCGTCGAACTGATTCTATGCTCCATTTAGTAACATTTGCACAGTGCTTAATCGAAGTATTGATTTGCGTGCTTCAAAGTGGCAAAGAACACAGATGATATTGTTGGTGGGACAGCCAGAGATCAACTTTCATCAACAAACAAATGAATACGGAGTACCTGTACTAGTTTAGAAAGTTACTACTTAAAATAGATTAAGGCAGCTTAACATTAGTAATCAATATCTTAATTTTCTCTATAGTAATGTTGATTTTTCTAATATATTTCGCTCCGACCAAATAATGTTCTTGTTTGACATGTTGCTTATGAAAACAATAAAGTGTTGAGATCAACATGGGTTTGGTGGGTTGGCTTTTTTAGATCAACAATGAAGACTACTAGTAGAGTATATATATACCTAGGTTGCTACAGGAATAATAAGTGAAGAATTTGAACTCTTCTTTTCACCTAACTCTTCGTGATAGCTTGTTTGATATGCTAACTATTAAAATGATTAATCAGCTGATTTGAGTAACTTGTTTTGTCGAAGGTGGTTGATGACCTTTAGTGCGTATGATTAACTAGCTTCATTGACGCTCAATCGTTGTCTATTTTGTTCATATCATATAGTAGCTCGTTGCACACCTCAATAACATGCTCGATTGTGTATCATAGGTCAGGAGAAAGGTGATTCCCGTCTGCATGGAATGTATAATTTTCGTATATTCAGGAAAATTTTGTGCGTTTTGAAGTGAATGGAGTTGTTCTTACGGTGTTTTTAACCTTTTCAAGTTATTTTAGGTCTTTTTATGTTGTTTTATCCTTTTCAAGTGTTTTTGAGTGTTTTAAGCTCATTTCAATGCTTTTTTGAAAACTTTCGAGTTGTTTGAGGTTGTTTTGTGGTGTTTTTAGCCGTTTCATGTGTTTTTGAGTGTTTTAAGGTCGTTTAAAGGTTGTTTTATTTGTTTCTTGTGGTTTCAAGTTAGTTGAGGTTGTTTTGTGGTGTTTTTGGCCCTTTCATAATATCAAAGATTATATAAGGTATAAACTATAACTCTGGATCGAAATAAAATTCATACCATATCATTTATATAAAAAAATAACGCATTGAAATGTGTAATGAATAGTATAGTTATTGCATAACGTTACCTATATTATGAAACGAAGGGAGTATCAAAAATCAAAGTGATTCATCTACATTGAAATGAAACGATCAACGGTGAAAGTGATTCATTAGATTGTTTTTTTCCGAGTTCCAAAACAGTTTGATAAAAGGCAATTCATTTAGTTTTTTTCATAGTATTTTAGCAATTGGTTTTTTTCATTTGATGCCCATTTGAGAATCACATAAGTTAAGGATATACAATAAACTATGACAATCTAAAACATGACTATCCATCGATGAAGTTCCCTATGAGAATTTCATACTATATTTTTGACGTCTCAGATGATATATTTATAAAATAAATCATACTTTAATGTTTTCGTTAAAATTTGTGGTAAGTTTTAAACTACATCTTCTTCACTGACGCATGATACATAGTTTAATGTCTTCGTATCTTAATGAGTCGAGTTCGTACCTCACACATCAGTACCATTATAACCAGAGTACCAGACTCTCGTCACCTTATATACACAGTTATTTTCTGAATAGAAAAGAACATAATAGGCCGATTAGCACCATTAAATGCTCCCATATGTCTTCCATATGAGAGGGATCGGATTGTTCCATCTGTGTCACCCTCTTGTCTCATATCTCAATTCGGCATCTATGCTGCTCAACTTCTTACAAATAATTGAGGGTACATCACTTTTGCCTCCACAAAGCACAGTTTATTGCTTAATTTTTGTTCAACGCATTTTACTTTATTCCGTAAATACTCCTGTATCCTTTTTAACCAAGTTCATTTTTGTGATTATCAACTCACCAAATCCAAATTCGTCTTTGAATTAAAAAAACATAAATAAATGCCAAATAACCGCAAAAAAAATTTGGATCATTTCACGCACTATAGTAATCTATTACCTCCGTCCCAATTTATTATCTACGTCCCATATTAATGATAATCTTTTTCTATTTGATCAGTTTCAAAAAAATTATAATATTTTCTTTTTTTATAATCTTTTAACATAAAAAGATATTCCTTTCTTTCCAATTTAAGTGCAACCGTCTGACGTAACATGTGTATCTATGAAAATTTGACACGCGTGCAACGACGATCAAAGTAATTTTTTATAAATTTATCGTGAAACATCAATAATTGTGTAAAATACGTACTTCAACGTAACACATATTGCTGGATGATCAGACATGATTTGATATGTAAACGAGACTTGTATGCATACATATATAATAATACAAAATATGTATATGTTATAATTAAATTGGGACGAAGGGAATACACAAATCAATCTCATCTGTTATAGTATATTCACTATCTTCTCTTACAAATGTTGCACTAAACCCCACTATTATCAAAATTAATATTTTTTTCATTAAAATCAATATAAATTTAACACTCGCATAAACTTTCGTGTCGGATTAAAACATTTCAATAAATATAGGATGGATGGAGTAATTAAAACGGTTTCACATGTCATGGGATTTCAAATGTGTGTTCAAGTTTTATGGAATTTGATGAAGAAAAAATATTTTTTAAAAATAGTTGAATGTAAGTGAGATTTAAAAGAAAGAAGAAGGAAAAAAAAATGATGGAATAGTTTGATACTACTCCCTCCGTCCCATTACAATTGAAACGGTTTAACCCGATAAAATAATTTATGTGTGTTAAATTAATAAAAAAATGATAATTTTATCCTTACGAGTGTGTGAGAGAAAGGAGTAAAAAAAAAAAGATGGTCAATGAATTAATGTCATATAAAATAAAGATTTTCTGATATGTTTATGTAAAAAAAATTATTAAATATAAAACCATTATAAATTGGATGAGAATTCCTAAAACAAACTGTTACAATTTGAATGAGACAGAGAAAGTATATAAATTCATTATCAAATAAAAAAGAGTAAAAATATTATATTTATATTAAAACTAACAAAAAAAATACAATTAAATTGAAACAGAAAGAGTATAATAATAAGCAAAAAAGTACTACTTCCGTCCCAAAATTATTAGGAGATTTTGACCTATGCGTGTAACGATAATCAAACGTAATTTTTGTAAATTTATCATGAAACATCAATGATTATGTAAATAACATAAGTCAACCTAATACATATTACGGGACAATCAGATGTGATTTAATATGAAACCGAAACTTATATTCATATGTATAAAATAATATAAAATTCATATATGTTGTAATTATTAGATTACTAACCCGTGAGCTACATGATAAAAAATCATAATAGATAAAAAAAATTTATAAAAATCATAATAACCACTTAAATAATTCATGATCTTATGTTTTTATCATAACATATATCATGTTCTAAATTTCAACATTCCTAGATGAATTGAGTAGTATATATTAGTATTCTATACATTGTTTATAACCTAATATTTAAAGTCTATTTTTAGTTAAAAATTGATGATATAACAAAAGATTAAAGATCCATTATAAATATCAACTTATAAAAAAAGATAGTTTTCGTAGGATGTAGAGATCATTATGCTTAAATAATTAATAAACAATATTGTAACGTCCCGAAATCCGGAATATCCGGCACGTGACGTTATGCCGTCATAGACCCAGTCCATGACAAGGCTAAACAAACCAAACGGTTTTGTAGGTACAGA
>JAOVYX010022225.1:0-14865 GCA_035668315.1 Drosera spatulata | reverse complement strand
CACGTACTTCGGATATTATGGCAGATCAGATGACTATATTGTTTAAATGTAATAAACGATCTGCATAGTTTCCGCTTAAATGTTGTAACTAAACAGGTATTCGGGACTGTAAGCTATGACTGTGGTTACTGTTTGTAATTTCCTTGACTTCTATACCCCTAAAACCCATTCGGTTTATTCGGCCTTGTCACGGACCGGGTCTGTGACGACATAACGCCCATGTGTCTTCCGGCATGAAAAGTCGAGGGCGTTACAGTTATACACGCTTCAGAGATAACCCAACCCCTCTCGATCCATCTCGTGCTTAATAAATTATCTATATGATGTGTTGTGATATTTGTGATGAGGAGAATACCACCAGGAGAGCGATGATACACTTGGTTGCCTGGTTGATGTGTTAAGGCGTTAAGGGAATTGGGGTTTTGATAATATATGCACGGTTACATGCATTAGGTTATAAGGCACTATTTTAATGCTAATCGTGATCCCAAAATGCCATGGGTATGCTTGATGTCGTGATACGATGAATTATACTTAATCACGGGGTTTATGTACTAAAAACATGCTGAATATACCATGGGAGGATCGGGGTGTAATAACAAGGCTTGAAGTTAGGATCGAAATCGGGGATGATTGTTTTACAAGTTTGATATATGATGTGGGGTATTGAGGTCGAAATTGACTAAAATACGGACCATTATAACATATATATCCTCTCGAAAAATAAACGAATGGTTTGGTTTTATTATCTCAATGATGTAAACTAATGAAAAACGAGTAAAATATTATATACGTGTCCTTGGGTTGTGAAGGTCGAGAATTACGCGACCTTTCTTGGATCCGTTGGATCATTGGTCATTTCCTCTAAAAATATTGAGAAGGTCAAACATGGTGTCCCTTCTTGGGTCCGAAGTGACCATTGTCGTATTATTTGGACTTTTTGCGATGAAGGTCGATCTTGTCGTCCCTTCGTGGATCCATTGTGATCATTCATTACTTCCTTTAATAGCCTTGGTCGTTGTAAAAATGTAATTCTTTGAGTCAACATCACGGGTGAAGAATTACCCAGGGAGCGATGGACATCCCCCTTCCTCTTCGCATGTGTGCAGTGGTTTCGACGTCGTTATGATGGGGCCACAGGTTAATCTCTGCAAGGTGGCCTAAATCATTTCAATGCTGCCATCAGGTTCCTCATTGAAAGTGCACAGTACAAGAGGTGTAAGATGACGCAAGAAATATGCAGGTGTAGAAATATAACTTTACGAGTAGTCCGGATGACGAATGACGTACTATCTTTGTACTCTGAGTCTGTCATTTCTTTGGAGTTGTCTTTCGAATCGAGTTATGGACTCGTGATAATAAAAAGAAGACATAAGGATATAAAGACGTATAAACAGAAATACTTATTTGATATGACGCTCATATTTTCATAAAATACGAAAACATTTTAATAAAACTCACCGATTGACCATAATCAAGGGAGTGCCTTACAAATGAAGTTCATACACTTTAGGTTACTGAGTTTTATACTCACGGATTATGTATTCCGTTTGTAGAAAAACACCAAGTAGATGACAGAGTCTAGTAGAGAGAGAAATGCACGTATATGGCTTATCACACCTTCTTTTGGAATAATTTATCAGTTTAGGTTAATTTTGCATATCATGTAACTAAACTGGTAACATTTTGGCTTATTGAGAGCTTACTACAAGATTATTGCAGTTTTACTGAAAGCTTACGGAAATTTTACTGGAAGCTTACCAGAGATAACATGTAATGTGATTTGTAACATTTTGGTTACTGAAAATATACTGTAATTTTGAAAACTAAATATCACTATCATAATTATGTAATATAACTGTTTAGTTGGTTATCTTGTCTTCTACACCTTTAAACCCGTCCGGATTATTTGGCCTTGTCACGGATTACGTCCGTGACGGCATAATGCCCACGCATCATCAAGACGTGAAAGTCGGGGAGTTAAAACTTTACAGAAGAGTTTACATCCATCAATATACTCTTGTGTATTTATGTTTGAACTCTTTTCAGAAGAGCCAAGACTCTTTCATAAGAGTTTGTATCGAACCTCTGATTCTTGAGCAAACTCTGAAATCTGTAGGGTTTTCATTGCTGATGAACCCTAAATGATTGAACATGTGGCTTTGAACATACTCTTTCTCGTAGAGTTGTCATCTAAGACTATCCAATCACATTTTCCATTCAGACTCTTTCTCATAGAATATCGATTTCCACATCACTGGTTATACCTTGATCAAGCTCTAATTCGGAAAAGTCAATTTTCTATAAAAACACTTGAACATTTCAATCGAGTTGTCATCAATTGCGTTGTACTGGTCAGTTAATGTACTAAATTGTCAGATCTCATTTTAGCATTCGGATGTGACTTCCAGGGTCATTGGCTTCGGACCAAAAGATTGTTTTTAACAAAATTCGTTTTCGTGGTTGAGCGTCACTTTTATCATAATCATTTAGAATGGATTGAGCAAATCAGTGTTAGTGTAATGACCCGAAAAATTTGAGAAAATTATTTTCTCAATTATTAACAAAAGGAGTATTAATGAATGTCATAATTTATAAAATGGGGTTATAAAATTCTTTTATCAAAACCATGATAAAAATATGATAAATACGGATAAATTAAATCTTACATTAGGTGTTTAACACCCCTTTAATTTTTGAACTCTAACACTCACTCGTCACCTTCTACTACAACCTCACTCACTTCCCTTCCACTTCTCCTACCCCTTCCACTATTTTCATCATTCTCATCACAAATTCAACGCAACATATCACTTCCTCATCTCCTTATCATCAAACCTTGGAACCATGAAGATGAACAAGGCAGCTAAGGATCGAAATCATCAACTACCACCATGCATGGTTCAAGCCGTCGACCGTTGAAGCTTGGCTTGCCGTCATTCGTTAAGATGAGGTGAGGTGAGCTTCTTTATCAAAAAGATTGGAAATTTCATGAAAAATCATAAACTCTATGATAAATTTCGATATTAATATATGCTAAAACCTCACATATCTAGTATTTGATTAATTTGATAGATCATGATTTAAAATTCTGAATCCTAAGATATAAATTAAAATGTGCCGATATGTCAATCTATAAAAATTAGTTACGGAATTGACTTTATGGCTTGATCTGGAATTACACAAAAAGAGTTAGAAAACGAGCCTTATATCAATGAAAAGGCCTTGACATCTAGTTTTTAGAACAGTTTATAAAATTTTATTTAGAGTTGTATGTAAAGAGTTATGGACTGATTAGTGAAGTTAGGTCAATCTGTTTTACTTTAGCAAACAATATAAAATTGAACGAATGGACTGTTATTACTGGTAAGGTTTCATGATTAAAAACTCTAATTCCATAGAAAGTTTATAGAGTCTACTTTATGTAAAAAATTTTGAAGTAATTTTTGAAGTTGTATACGAGAAGTTATAGATTTAAACGTGTCGAAAGGTCAAATTGGACAGAATCCGAGAATGATCCGTTTTGACCCCAAAATAACTTCAAATATTTACGAACATTTCTAATGATGATGAATACATAAAAACATCATCATGGACTATCAAAATAAGTATCAAAGAATTTTTTTTCAAACCTTGGCACCACCACAAATATTATTATTACTATGATGGCTTTTCAAGAAATATGAACAAATATGCTTAACTTTATAACGTGAACAAACATTCACAAGGAAATGTATTAATATCTGAATCCTATTATATTATAGGACTCATTGTCACTTAATGAGGAGGTTGAACGTGTACATGTGAAGAGCTATGGTAAAAAGATAACATTTAGATTTATTATGTCTAGCGATGCGTATGATTATACTCATTGTATTATTATAATACCGTGTGTATAATAATTTGTATTGGAATCTTTGGACGTAATCCTAAATGTGGCTGACGTAAAATAGTGACTGTAAATGATTTGTGCTAAATACTGAGGGTTGCGGAGTGTTGTTGCATGGTGTGTGTTATGCCTTGTTTGCTGATATAATAAGGGTGAATGTGTGAAAGGAGTGTAAATCCATAAATTGGTGAGATAACTACGTGGTATAAAACATAAAGAGCGTTGTATCTGTCGTTTGTAATATACAGTGACTTGGAAGACACATTCTTTCATCGATCCTGTGAGGTCGTTTTGGTATGAGGGTATCTCACTGCAGCAGACCTTGGGTTCCGGTTTGGGTAATCCCCTTTTACGGATGTCTCTTTTGCTAAAGTTGAAGAGAGATTACTTATGAAATTGAATAAGTCTCGCCAAGTGCATAATTATAATATTGAGGGTATCTATTGTCTGTAGTCTGTATGTGATTGATATAATGGTAAGTATAACAGAGTCTTGAGTGAACTTTTGAGTGCAGCAGTGCGTGAGACTTGAACTGGATACCTGTTCTGTCGCAGTGTGTTTGTCTCAGTTTGTTATATGGAGGTCTTGACTGTTATATCAGAAAAGCTATGACGGTAGTAAATAGGACACTTTGAGTTTAGTATGTTCCCAATAACATATTTGAGACATAAATGACTGGAGTTAGAGAAGGAGAAGTATGTTTGGTATGGTGGTGTTGTTTGGTTCGATACTTGTTTGGTGATTTTGTGCTGTCTGAGTAATATGCTTATTCTAATATGTTGGAATAGATAATCTATGCGTTTAATTTACTTTGTTTGACTGATGTGTTGATTCCAAAGTGCTAGAACAAAGGATACAAGTGATCATTTTTCTTTTCTTTCCTTACCTTCTTCTCTCGTGTAATCCCTTGGGAAGGGGACCGACATGTTATTGAGCTTCTATAGTTCATGACAACTATTTTTTTGTGTTTTTACTCTTCTTTTTGTGACAGGAGTAAGACTTGGAGGAAAAGTGTGACATAAGATTTGATGCTAAATGTAACTTACGTGTGAAAGATATACTGATCTTAAAAAGAGATGTAAATTCCGCTGCAAAGATAATATTCTGAGTTATAATTGAGTGCATCAAAAGTTTCAAAACTAATGATGTATAAGTGAACTTAACTTAATTCTTATGACTAAGTCAGGAAGTATAGTTTTTGCCTACTTGAGGCGTTGGGCCCAACGACAGTAATGCCATATGGATTCTTATAAAAAGATCAGAAAAATCACGGCATTGTAGCCAGACTAACCAATTTCCTTTGAGTGAAAACATATCGAGTGGCAAGCTTCTCTAACTCTTATGTGGATATGCACTTAAGCAAGTATCTGATCCAATCATGACTCATAGGTCTAATCCATATCTCCTTCCACAAAGAACCAATAAATCATTGCCACTTAGATCCTCTCATTGAGCCTCACGGGTAAAATTATGTGCGCTTCGCAAATTAGGCCTATAATAGATCTTTCACCCTTCATTGAGAAGATGTAGGTTATCATCTTTACAAACAAGGGACAACCTTCTTAGGCTATGATCAAGTTTGAAACTCCCTCTTAGAGAATCGTTTATTGACAATGAAGCTCAGAATCAAAAAGATGTAGATCAATATAACCCATTGAATCAGGGGTTTCCACCAGAAGAAGCATCGTACTTACTCACTTAACAAGCATTTAAAAACAGGGTCATCCATAACCATCAGATATAGATCAAGAGCCCGATTCAGAAGGAGTGACGTGCTTTCTCATCTGGAGAGGAATTATCCTCCACTCATCTGACAGCCATCAGAAGACACTATCGTCCTTGACTTCTGGTATAACCATCCGATTGAGATCATGAGTCTATTTCAGAATCAGATATATTTTTTCTCCTCGGGAGAATAAATAACGTCTACCATAAAAAACAGAATCATCCTTGACTACTGTCATAATCATCACATCGAGATCGGGAGAGTCTGACTCACGACTAGGAGCATTCTTTCTCATCAGGAGAAGAATAATCATCTACTCATTGACGAGACCAAAAATCAGAGCCATCTATCGACTAACATCACTCATGGTTGCTGGCGTCGCTTCAATGGAATCAGAATCATTATTGAAGTTCATTGCTACTAACTTTGGTGGTGTCGTGCTGATTTGCAAAAAGCGTGACTTCTCCCACCCAAACATAGTTCTCCACCATAATATCAGTTAACAATATCCTTATAAATCACCCTCTACATTAGTGTATCAGTCCAAAAAAAGGAAGCAGAAAAAAAAAGGAAGAAGAAGAAAAAGAAAGCAAAAAAAAACAAAAAAAAAAAAAAGTATTGAAGACAAAGGGAGAAAATGTTGATAGTGGTGGAGAGAAGCAGAATTTCAGTCGCAAATGATTTGAAGCAATCTATGGAACCCGACCAATCACAACAGGTTGACTTGAAGATGCTTAACTCAGTCACATCTTATTTATGGTTTATCTGAAGCGATGAACGACGTTGGATCAATCATAAAATCACCTCATGTGATTTGTAGAAGAATTCCTTCAGCTATTTCAACTTCTCTTGGCACTATATTGACCACTAGATCATGTTTCGCCCATTTGATCATTGCTCACATCATCATCCTGAAGTTACAGAAATTTCTCACTTTGACATCAACAGACAATTCATTCGTTCATCAGGTCGTCCTGTAAGTTCTCTTTCCGACATCAGCAGAAGATCCATCTGTTCATCACGAAAGGAATCACAAGGATTTAAGTGCATCTAACATCCAGCTTCATTAGAGAAGTTTCTATCAGTCTCGTTTCAAAAAAATTCTGAACCTAGTTGTGCTCTAAAAGGTTTTTTAAGCGTACACTGGGTATTCGGGAAACACACTGGGTGTTGTTTTGAGCCTTCAGCAAACCCCATCTTTGATAGCCTCAGCCACGTTACAAGCCTTATTAAAGTCATACTTGAGATCGTGCTTGCTTATAAGCATACTCCGTAAAGGGCCGAGTCACTTGCGTATTTGTGAGTATTTGAGCGACACATAAAGGTGAGATGAGGGTCACATAAATTGAGTGTCCAAAGCGAGAGAGTGCCACATAAATCTAAGTGGCATATCAAATTTGAGCGACATATTATGAGTAATGTAAGAGCCATATAAATTTGAGTGTTGTCTGAGCACGATTCTATTCATGAAGCTTTTTATGAGGATGATGAGGCGATCCTTATAGGAAATGCCCTCGACCCCATGCTTTTTGTCAAAAAGATTTTGGAAATATCCTTAGCCTGTGATTTTGGATCGTGATGTCTTTTACGCCAGGGGCATTCCCTCATATTGATTTGACTATTCAGGATATTAACTCTTCAATATGAGCTCATATTGATCGTCATAGGTTCATAATGGGAATGTTGATTCTTTTAGTCATTGATCTTCTTCATCACAAACTTTGTACTCAGCTCATTCCATCTTTGGTCCAGTTCTAAAACATTGAATTAGAACAAGGGGCATGCCCTTATTTTCCTCGCACACCATTGAAACTCTGAAAAACTACTCCAATCTAAAGTGTCTTTAGACTTGAACTCTTAGGATTCAATGTCTTCAGGAAGTAGGAGTGTATGACTAAAGTCATTTCATCTATTGACTCTTTGGGCTCTATTGGTAAAAGGTTTAGATGTTGGCCTCTCATATTGTCCAGACTTACTAATAAACTGGGGCACCCGTTCCTACTCATTTCACTTATTGATCTTATGTCACGGTTTTTAAATCTGAGCCTTCATACCAATTATTGATTGATCCAGAAGGATCCAATGCTTCTAGAAAATCTAGAGCACCTAACCTCTCTCGTCCATCCATTGACCAAGTTGTTTGATTTTGATCCTTCACATCAATTGATCAACTTATCTAGTCATTCTAGAAAAGCAGGGAAACTCGCCCCAACTTATCTGTTGATCTTTGTACTCTACTGGTCAGAGGCTTCGATTCTAGCCTTTCATATCGATTATTGATTGATCTTTTAGGCTCTAGTCCTTTTAATGGAGCAGGGATCCAATCCCAACTCATCCATTGACTCTTTATATTCTATCCATCAGAGGTTTTGATTTTGTTCTCTAAATTTTCTAATAATCCAGGGACATCTGCCCATAACTCGACCCATTATTTGTTTTGAAAGGCATCATGTGTCTTTGATCTGACAGACTTTAACTAGGGGAATCCCCCCTATGTCTTTGGCATACATGTTAGAAATCATAGGGGCATCCCACGTTGATTAATTGTTTTGATGAATTAGGGGCATTCCTCCCTTTTGTCTTCGATATTGGAATAAACTAGAGGCATTCGCCCAACATTCTTGGTAAAAAACTAGGTCTACAAGGCACCATACCTTAATCAGACCGACCCCTAATGGGGGTATTCCCTCTATGTTTTCAAGGTTAGAACAGTAATCTACTACATCGATTCTAGATGGTCATCCTAGAACATATATTCGCCAAGCATCCTTTCGATTACTGTTAATTGCTCTTTTCAAAGTTGGTCATTGGTTCATCTATGCTGACCGCTGTTCTTGTTCCACCAGGTTTGATTTTGTTTCTTATTGTAGGTCCTAATGGTATGATCTTGAGTCTTTTTGAAGTGCTCTTTCTTCTTTTAGGTGACAACTTGTTTTTCCTTCTAATCTGATCAAGCATGGCTTCTCTTGATTGATAACCAAGAAGAGTCTTGGTTTTTGTCATATGCCTGATTATCCTTTTTTCTACTGCCAATACCTTGGTCAGTGTTGCATCAATTTCTCCTTTTTCTGTAGACATTTCAGGTGGAATCTCTTATTGAGTTGTTGCTATTGATCATGTAGCTGTTAAAGTAGATATGGGCTCTATTGGCAGACTGAAAAGTTTCATTCCTGGCATAGAGACAAGGGACGTCTACAGGTGCAGTAGATGTAGCCTCTGCTGCAACTATCTTAGAATCAATGATCCTCAGTGCAGCTGAGGTTGTGACAAGTTGTTCTTCTTGCAGTCTCCTGAGATCTGTCGCATATAGTGTAAGGGCTAGAAAAATTGCAGTGGCTTCAATTTCTTTGCATATATAGTGTAAGGGCTAGAAAAAATTTAGTTTCGCGATAATTAACGTGAATACTAAATTATTGAACGTTATAATTTATTTTGCGGTGTTAAAAGGGTTATTTCACGATATAATGGAGAAAAAAATACAAAACATGAATGAAATATAACCCTAATACGCAAATGCGGAGAAATACGATTTTAATACGAAAATACTGTATTTATATGAAAATGAGCTAAACCTAATTTTGGCACTTATTTTTCTTTATGTCAACTTCTACTCCATCTAAATTAAATTAATATCCACTAAATATCCTCTAATTATGCACTTAAACTATTTTAATTGATTTAGTTTTCTATATATACAAGCACTCTTCTTCTTAAAAATCTCTTACAAACATAAAATAAAACACTCCTTACCATGCAAGATTAGAGTTAAGAAAAAGAAGAGAAGAAAGAGAAGCTTAAGGAGAAGAGGAGAAGCTAGTTGGTAAGGCAAATACAATAACGATCCTTCATCGTTAATAAGAGAAAGTGATCATTTTGATTAGAAATTTCATGAAAAATTATAGACTCTTTAATAAATTATGATTTAATATATGTTAAATTGTCATATGTCTAATTTCTAATGAAGTTAATAAATCATGATTTGAAGTTGTAAATCTTAAGATATAAATCAAAACGTGTGAATATATCAATCTGTAAAAAACCTGATTACAGGGATGACTTGTACATTGATATGAAATTATATAGCAAGTTTTAAAAGGAAAGCCTTATATCAAAGAAAAGATATGGAAGTCTAACTTCCAGAACAGTTTACCAATAATTATTTGGAGTTGTATGTAGATAGTTATGAGTTAATTAGTAAAATAAGGTCAAACTATCCAAACTAACAAAAAAATATAAACTAAAACTAATTAACTGCTATTATTGGTAACGTTTTATGATTGAAGATTTAATTCACTGGAAAGACTATGGAGTCTAATTTATGTAAAATTTTACCGAATAATTTTTGGAGTTGTATACGAGAAATTATAGATTCAAATACGTCAAAAGATCATGTTGAACAGAATCTAGGACACCCGTTTCAGAGGCCAGAAAGCTCGTTTTAGAGGCCGGAACGTTCGTTCTAGACGCCGAGAAGCCCAATTCTAGAGATCAAAACAACCGTTCCAGAGGTCAGGATGTTCGTCCCAGAGGTCGAAATGCCATCTCAGAACCTTGTAGACTAAAAATGAGCGTTTTGACTGGAAAACAACTCCAAACATTCACAAGTAGCACTAATGATATTCAATTTAAAAATCATCATCAAGGACATCAAAATAAGTATCAAAGGATTGTATAAAGTTCAACATCATCTCATAATATTAATATGATGGTTTTTCATGAAATACGAACAAATATGTTTAACTCCGTGATGCAAACAAATAAAAATATTAATATGTGAATCCTATCATGTTATCAGACCTGGAGACTCCGCTCGTTGAGACTTAAAGGACAAGCCAAACAGGAGACCCTGGGCTCCGGTTCGGCTGATCTCATTTCGCGGATGTCCCTTTTGCTAAAACTGAAGAAAGCTTGATAAGTTGAAATTGAATAATACTCGCCAAGGGTACAATCATAACAATGAGGGTATCTATTGTCTATCATCACTGTGTTTTTGAGATGATAATTATGAATGTTAGATTGGTATAATAAGTTCCAGAGTGCTGGATTAAAGGACCTAAGTGGTCATTTTTCTGCTTTTTTTTTCTTGCCATCTCCTCTCGTGTAATCTTTGATAAGGGGACCGACACGTTATTGAACTCATATGGCTTACGATTATTATTTTTCTATGTTTTTCTTTTCTCTGTGTTTTCGGAAGCCAACGACGATGGGCAGGTGTGATATAGGTTATGATGCTAATATGCATCTACTGTTATATAATTATAGACTAAGTAAAATATGTAATACATAAGGAGTTTTCGCTGTATTAGATAACATTATTGGTTTATGTATAAGTGAATTTTATTTATTTCTGTACCTAAAACGGTTAAGTAATTTTGCATAGGTGGGGTGTTGGGACTCATTGATAGTGACGTCATTTATATAATTAAGTATTAATATGATATAAAAAATCGAGACGTACATATAACCCTTTGCAGCCAATTCTTTCCTGAGTTGGCCCTTGGTCCTTCACGCACTTAAGTACACTTTTCTAGTGCCTGTAGGATGAGGGACTTTAGGTTCTCATCTGCTTAAGCCATAAGGAACTCCAATGCCAAGTTGGCATCTTGAAATAAACCGATTTCGGGGTCCTTTGGTGGAAAAATATTTGAAGATCTCCCTCTTCTACTGTTGCAAGTGGCGTTGGGGATGTAGTAGTTGAGACTAGGTCTAGATTTCCAACTAGCCCTCCATCTAAAATTTTAAGAGATCCAATGGATGCCTTTTATGCTTGAGGAAGTGTGATTTCAAGCTGTGTTGACTTGGGTGTTGGCTCTTGTTTTCTTGCAATAGTCGAAAACTACTCGTCTGTAGGCTCGTCCTATGCTGTAGACTCCTTCAAGGGTTGTGTAACCTCCTCTTTTCTAGGAGTTTTGCTTATCCGAAGCCCTGGAACATTGGAGGTGGCCTCTTCTTCTTCTTCTAAGTCTGCTAGAATCAATTTTTCCTTTGCTTGTTAAGGTGGCTTTGGGGCTACTCTCTTCAATTGCACCCTAGGCTTTGATACAGGCACTCTTTTTTTAGTCTTTTCATCAGTTGCTTTGGTCTTCTCCACCACCTCTTTCAGTGGTTAATCTGAGGTCATGGAGGTGGTTTTCTTGGCCTTTGCTTTCAGGGTAAACCCCATGGGCTATTTGTCAATCTTTTTGAATACATCTATTTGCTTTGAAGACGTTCATGGCTTCCCCTTTTTCTCAAAGAGCTTGAGTTTGGACTTCAAAAATATACTTAGAATCCTTCCAATATAGAGCAATTGCCTTTCTTGAACTGTCTTTGCAAAATGATACATCAATAGTTTAGCCAAGTTGCGCTTTGATTTCATCAGGATGGCACGCATCACCTCCTTTTGATCAGTGGTGACCTGATCCTTATTCTTCTCCCTTGAATGATTGATTTCTTTACCACGTCTGTAAGAAGTTTATGAGCTTTTGATAGATGCTTCTTTATTATCCTGATGTTTGCATCCTTGTGCTCTTTTGTAAGCATGATTAATCTTCCATTATTAACTGTCTCTTCAAAAATGTTTGGACTTCCTTCACTTGGGATTTCAGTAGTTCTTCGAAGTCCTTAGGTGTGATTCTGATTCCAACCTTGTTGCTGGAAGTATATATGATGTTCTGTAGATCGTCGCAACCTTTTCCTTTTGGATAAAGTCTTTGACCTCATATTCATAGGTCCCAGTTATTTCACATAAGTACTTTAGTCCAGCTTCTTGAATAAACTCAGCAATTTCCATGATTTCTTCGGGCTCATTCCTCAGTTTTTCAAAGTCAAGCACTACCCTAGTCTGCTAGTCAACTTTCTTCATGATCTTCATCTCTACTTTGATGGAGTTTGTTGTGATTGGGTGAAGAGGTGAATCAAACTTAGGGGGAGATTGAAGAAGTGTTTCAGACTTATGTTTTAACTACTATGTCTGTCACTAGTTATGATTTGATGTGTCAAAATACTTGTTTATGTTCTATGCATATTATCTGTCATTAGACTCTATACCTCTAGTATTAGACATCTGATAGTCCTATTAAGTGCTTGAGGAGAAAGGACTTCATGGAAGTGTCGAGTAAATCAGATTGGTTTAGAAGACTTCAGGGTATCAGAGTTTCATTGCTCAAGGAACGGAGTTTAAATGAAGATTGGGAAGTTTACTATGTGTCTGTATTCTGGGAAGTCTGTTCTGTGTCCAACGTTTCAGAGTTCCGAAGATATATGCTTAACTGTGCTTTGATGAAGATCAGAGGACTATTACTTTTAATAACAGACTTTTGGGCAGTAGAGATTCAACAGACTCCAGCGTTGGACCAAAGGAGTTCAAACAGACTTATGAGATTGGAACAGACGAAGGGTAACAGACTTCGGAACTATATCAGACTACGACTTTACATGGACTGATTCAACAGACTTCATTAAAGTCTTTATGGAAGTCTGTTGAAGTAATTGATATTGTAGAATGTCCGTACTATCTGACTTATTTTTCAAGACATCCAGGATCTATAAAAGACAGATAGAGGATTCACTTGAGATATAGAATTTCATTCATTCTTCAACGCGCACACTCTCTTTGCGAATTCATCACAACTGCAAACTTCAAGATTCAATAACTATCCACTTTCAGTTCTCCCTATGATTAAGAGACTTCTATAATTGGGGATTTTCTGAAATCCATCATCTTCGATTAATTGGATTTCACCTTTGGAGATTTCTACATTCTCTTCTTGCTGATTATATTGATCAAGAACTGTAAGTTCCAACTATAACTTCTTTTTCACAGCATTTGGTTCGTAATTTTGTAACATAATTGAATATTGATCAATTAGCCTATTCACTCCCCCTTTAGACTGTTTTGATGTAATCATTGTAGCACTTATATTGGGTCCTCTCAGAAGATATTGATTAGTTGCTCGGAGTGTTGGCCATTTCGAAGGAGTGTTTGATTTCTTAAACTTCACAAAAAGATTGAAAGTTTGAGTGCTAGGTTTTATGTAGTAGAGAGAGAGAGAGTTAAAGAGATTTTAGGTCTCAAAGTATTTGGGTAATTATAGACAAACATTTGTAATCATTCAAAATTTCCAAAATAATAGCCAATGCATTTATTTTCGCAAAAAACAATCACTTTTCTGAATGGTGTAAAATTTCTGACACCAAAAACTATAATGTTTAATTTTTCAAAAATAGAAATGCAGTAGGATATTTGAATGCTAGTCCATATCTCTATATGCAGTAGAGTATAGTAGAGCATTTTGGTCTTATTCATTTAGATTAATAATATCAAATTCACCTCTAAGCTCGATGAATCTGCTCTCATCAAGAGATTTTATACATATAATTATAATTTATTTTTTGTAGGAATGAGTTCTAACTAAATATGATATTTCTGCGCATAAAATGATATCTGACATTAATGTGCTTAATTCTGGATTGAAAAACTGGATTTTCTGAAATAGTAATTGCATATGTTTGTCACAAAAGATAGAAATTTTTGAAAAATCAATCTCATAATCAAGGAATTGAGATTTCATCCATAAAATTTATGTTGTATAGCTCCCTGTTGCAACATTTTCGGCTTCTGCGGTACAATAGTATGAGACAAGTCTTGTAGTTAGAAATAGACATGATCCACTAGTGCTTTTTCTGTCTAATCTGCAAAAAGTAAAGTCAGCGTCTAAATAGCCCATTAGTTTGAAATCTGATTCCTTATGATACCATAGACCCAGATCAGAAATTACTTTGAAATATCTCAGGATTCTCTTGATTATAGTATAATGGGATTTTTTAGGATCAAATTGATAACTAGCACACTACAAAAAAACAGCAGTTTAGCTGCGGAAAATTTTAGCTACGGACAAAATCCATCGCAAAAACATATATTTTAGCGACGGATCCGTAGCAAAAATAAAAAAGAAAAAAATTGAATAATTTTACGACGGAAAGTCAATGTTGTCGCTAAATTTTTAACATTTACGGACGAAAATCCATCGCTAAAAAAACTACAAAAAAATCAATTTTCAACCCAATTATTTAGCAACGGAATCCGTCGCTAAAAAAATAAAAAGAATTTTATAACAAAATATATTAGCGACTGATTCCGTCGCTAAGTATATTGTTATAAAATTCTTTTCACTATTTAACGACGGAATCCGTCGCTAAATTCGTTTTCGATGATGATTTATCACTTAAAATGTAACAAATTATAAATATTTTTGGATATCGTAATAGT
>JAOVYX010022224.1:0-14866 GCA_035668315.1 Drosera spatulata | reverse complement strand
CTGTAAGCCTAGTCTTCTATATATACTAGCCTGGAGACAACGGCCTTGGCATTTCAAACTAGATGCCTTGGGTGTAAAGTTTCAAGCCTAGCAAATCTCTCTCAACTCCTCTCAACATCAACCTCATCCCATTCACAATCGCCCTATTCCTCAGCCAACACTGATGGCGTCTTCGGGGAAGGGAAGATTGGTTTGGGATTAGGTTATCCATCATCTCCTTAACATCATATTGTATCTTCACATCCTTCATCTCTCTGTGCGTTTTTTACGATGAAATCAAGCTCAAAGTGGGTGGCACGAAACAGTTCTGTGCAGAATGAAGAAGCCTATAATTCAGAAGTGGGTGGCAAAAGCAAAAAGCTCAAAGTCAATACTTAGATAAGCAACCTAAAACTGATGCAGAAGGTTTTACCTTAGTTCTCAAAAGAAGGAAGAAGGACCAGACCAATACGAATATGACTAGTTCTGGCTCCAGATGATGAGGCCCCTTTGATGAAAGTGGAGATAATAAAGAAGCAATTCAGTGATATCATAGCCCCCTTATGGGTTAGTTTCATGATAGAAATCTGAAATATTAGAGGTCTCAATAAATGAGAAAGACAAAAAATACGTAGAGATATTTTATTGAAATAAATGGGATTAGTCTAATGGGGATATTAGAAATCAAAGTTAAAGCCAAGAATTTTTCTAAGGTGAAGAATGCTTGCTCTACGAATTGGACTTTCCTTAATAATTGTATTAGGGCTATGAATGAAAGAATTTGGATTTGTTAGGATCCTGGTGATGGAATGTTAGATATCTGGATTGCTCTGACCAGTTCATCCATCTGATGTCACCTCCTCAAATAAGATAAGTGAAAACTGTGATGATTTTTATTTATGTTCTAATAGTAGCAATGCAAGATTATTACTATGGCAGGACCTAGTTGGAATTAGTAAGAATTACTTGGAGCCTTGATTTGTGGTTGGGGAATTTAATGTTTTTTTGAACATGAAAGAGAAAGTTCGATATCAGGATATACATGTGGAGCCTTGTATTGATCTCATGAACAACATGTTGATTTGTGGCCTTGAGAATATATCCTTTAGTGGATGTTTTCATACCTAAACGAATAACCAAGATGAGGCTAGTTGGATGAGAGTACAGTTTGATAAAATGATGGGAAACGGATCATGGAATGCAGCATACTCCTATCCTTTATGCTTTTTTGTTTTAACTGGACAATTGTTGACTACTCCTTGTGTTCGTTATGATCATCTAGTTAAGTTTATCGAACTAGTTTTATCAACAATTAGTATATACGAGACACAGCAATTTTTCAATTACAAAAGTTGTTACAGTTGATTAAGACTATTATTGGAGTTTTCTCTATTAAAAAAAAGGGAAAGATTATTATTGGAGACATAAAGATTTTTATAGTTACATCATTTCGAAAGACATTAAAAAAATTGACACATGAATGTTTAAGATTGATCGATCATTTTCAAAGATCACACAAATCATTTGTTACAGATTCAAAATGCAAATCAATTTTGAATATATTTTATTTAAATAAATCAAATGTTTTTTATTTTATTTATTTGTTATTATTAGTATTTGGTCGAAAAATCATGTTTCTTCCAAAAAAAATTTGAGCCATTTCTCGATTTGTTCGTGTCGCGCAGGGGCCATGCTAATCTTCTCTCCAATTTTATCAGATGTCCACGAAGGTACGCTGGTATCATGCTGCTTCTATTATATTCTCCGATGTGGGTAGCTGCAACTCAAAGTAGCCTGCCTCGAAATACGCAACCAAAACGCAAATCCAATATTCACAGCCACAGACAGAGACATCAACGCGCAGCCTGCAAAATCGTCATTCTTCATCATTATCTCACAGTGGTAAAAATTCGGGTATCTTTGTTTGCAGAGTTGCTCGAATTTTCTTCGAAGACTAACGGTAAGATAGAATATGATGTTTTCAAGAAGATACGATGTAAAGAAAGGATAATTTTGTTCAAAAAAATATGTAAAGATGATGTCTTGAATAGATTAATTTTAACCATGGATTTATAATTTCCTTTTTCTTTTCTTCTGTTTTGTTAGGTTTTTTTTTCTACTCGATGGGCTTGTGTTTCATTTTATCCTGGACTCGATCAATTACCATTGTTAAAGCAGAACTTTGATACAAGCTAATTAAATTGTAAGAATGAAGTACTGATATTGGGCATAGGTAATATCGAAGGGGAATACGAGGCTGTAACGACGGTAGTTAATTGACTAGTGAAGATCACACATTTTTCGTTCACCGTTCTATAATGGAGGATGTATTGACAAATGCCTGATCTCAGAACAGGCTTCTGACAAATCCCTGATCTTAGAATGGCAGTATAATGTAAAAGGCTGCATTTTCAGAGTTAATAGACTCGAGGGTCTTGTGAAAGTTTGATATTGGAGTGAGTTCCATATTACTATTAAGTTATTTGGAGCAGAGGTTGATGTTTCGAGATCACTATAATGTTCAAACTTCCCAGTTCACGGAGTAGTACTATGAACCAACATAAGTCCAGTCATTAGTCATAGTACATGAACTCATCAAGGTGATACAATCGAATCGCACGCATCATTATCCAACAACACTGACATATGGTACAACAAATGTTCCTCGTCTGAAAGCCAAAATGCTGAGAAACACCGAGATTTCTGTTCAAAGTTGTGCTCGAACCAGCCAACTAGCCTCCTTCCCCGAACATGGATAAAGCCCGTCTTCTGGCAATCACCTGAGTATGCCACGCAAGAGATCAACAAAATCTGATCATTGCAGAGGAGAGGAGTTCAAAGCCAAAACTCAACATTATGGAAACCTCGAGATCAATGAAGAAGATGGTCGAATTTGGATGCTTAGACAGAATTCACATAAAGAAAAGATCTCTATAGTTGAGCATCTTAGGCTTATCAACTTAAGTTCTACCTTTAGGTAATGATTCTCTAGAGTTTAAATCAAAATTCAAGCTCATTAACTTACCTCCATTGATCTGTATGACTAGTCTCGTTTTGGATATTTATCATCAGCTATCATGCTTTCTGCTGTTAAGATGTAATCCAAATTTCAGCCACATAGGAAAAGATGAAGTCAGAAGGTAATTATAGATGGGGCCGAACAACTACTCACCTGCAGCGGAAGATACAACTTAAATTCTGGTGGTAGTTCTTCCTCGGAATAGAGTCTATCTGAGAAGTAAATCCTCCTCAATCTACAATTTGCATGAACCTGAACTCGCAGCGTCTCGACATAATTAGTCCCATATGCCCGCCTGGTGAAATCAGACAGATTCAACTGGATTTGATTCCATCCATCGTCCATCTTCAACGGCATGGTGCATATGTATGGTTTTACTCGGGTTACAGCCTGCAAGGAAATATTTGGTATAACACTTTCTGGGGGGTGGTGGTGGAAATGAGGATCGGAATTCAAGCACCATCAAAGAACATCCAGAGAAGAAAAGTTTTCATTCTACACAAGAAACAGAACCCCTTTGTTAGGTCTGATTGATATCACATAGCAAGAATACAACTCCCACAATCCCATTAACATTGTAGCATTTTGGCTTTGCAATTTGCACGCGTATCGATGCAAAATTTAACACCGATGGCTACTAAATAACCTCTTTTTACTTTGCTAATAAGAAAGCCTTTGACCATTGCATTCGTTCGCCAAATCTTGTTCAGTTCCATCCAAGCTCGGTTTTGTCTGAATCTTTGTGGAAGAAAAAGAAGCGACGCATACAACGACAATCAAACGTAGTTTTTTGTAAATTTATCGTGAAACATCAATGATTGTGTAAGTTACGTAGTTCAATCGAATATATGTTGCGAGACGATCAGACGTGATTTGACAGGAAAACGAAACTTATATTCATACGTATAAAATAATACAAAATACGTACATGTTGCAAAATTTATGGGACGGATGGAATATAAAAGGATTCCTGCCATGAAGTCTTTCAAGTCATTGTGGTATTTCTTCTTTTTTTTTTTTAGGTCTGATTGATAAGAAAAGTTTTCATTCTATACAAGAAACAGGCCCCTTTGTTAGGTCTGATTGATAGCTCATATCAATAGTACTATAAAAGGATTCCCTCCACATAAACTACCACGAAGTCTTTCAAGTCATCATGGCATTTCTATTTTGTAAGATTGAAGGTAGGACAGTAGGAGAAAAGGATGATGGGACAGGCTTACAGACTTGATAGTTTGAAGCACGAAACCGCCGCCTCACATTCTTGTCATCCAGAATTTGAACTTCAAATGTGAAATATTTCTTCAGATTCTTCACAATCATAACCAAGAAAGGAAGCTTGATACCAAGTGTAGCTGCTGGATACGCTGGGCATGTGATATAGACTGACTGGATTTTTGATCCCACAATCTCAAGTACATTGGATTGGATATCTTCATCCAATGGCCGCTTGATGTGGCCATTCACAACTGCAAACAATCATAAATTGAAATCACGCATATAATGGTTAATGCAGAGAAACTCACAAAACACATAAAATACTGCTTTCACAACCAATTGCGAATATATAAAGTTATTAGAACTTGCTCCCAGAAAACGTTTGCTTAATTCAGACAATATAGCCTTGGATTCAGTCACTTCAAGTGAGGCATTCAGACATGTAATGTAGTAAATTACAGTCACAGGGGAAAGAACTACCAACGGAAACACAGATTTCACTGAAGTTCATTAATCCAGTTAAGCCTTCCTAAATAAGCATCAGTGGTTGGTCAAAACTATAGGTACAAAAATTCTGTTACTTTCCTACATGCTCCACTTCGAAATATAATTACTATCATCATCATCTGACTGACACTTACAAAGACATCACAAGGGCTCACTCCGACGATTGAATAAATACCCAAAAGTTATCTTACACAAAGGATCACCAACAATAGCATAAGATCCAAAGGGTACCTTCTTTATCCCATAACTGCAGAGGCTTGCTCCTGCAAGAATAGAGGAAGATGTTAGACTAATCAGCATGAAACTTGTGAAGTAAAAATATGTTGCATATCAAAAAAAGTAAAAATACTGCATACCCAAGGCTGTAAAGAATGGACAAGAATCCAGACTGGAAAGTATTCTTAAACATGATGTTATATTACTGCTCGATGAAGCTTCCGGATAAGATGATGTGCCACCACGTGAGTGAAAAACTGTATCACCCAATGAATTCACCAGTGTCAGAAAGAAACATCAATAACAAGAAATTATAGGAAATATTTAGGATATGAGTAAACAACAATGAAGTTGTCCGTGTTAGGACAGTTACGTATGACACAACATCAATATAAAAAACTTAAAATTGAAAGATGTGATGCATGAACACTTCAAAAGGCTAACAGAACAAATCACATGAACCCTTGTGCCAATTTTGTGGTATATTGCTAGGAGAAACAGTTTGTATCCCTATAACCTAAAAGTCACTGCCATTAACTGATATTTGCCTTTCCAAACACATATGATGTAAATTCTTCAAACTAAATTGCCTAGAGTTACCATCGGAATTTTTCTGTTGCAGCAGTTACAAAACAGATAATAGAAACCCATATACAATCCATTCTTTTACATTTCATGGAACACTAATTTAAATAACTTAGATTTTAGCTTACCATTCAGGGGTGGAAACCACCACCACCACTAAAGTCCGAAAAAAAAATGACAAGACACCAAAATATATCCATAATTATGATTCCCAACATATCTAGAATGCCAAACTATTATTTCCACAATATTACACCATATACCCAATCCACTGATCTAAACAACCCAAGAAGCTGAACACTGACATGCCCAATCTCAAGCTCATCAGCTACTCACATAACCAAGACAAGAAAATGTTGCGGACAGCCACTTCGAAACTCTTCCCTCATTTGTTGATTTTCATAGGCTTCACATGATTTTCCAACAACTATCCTAAGTCGAGAGTTGCGAGAGAAGCTTCCAAATGACTACACAAAAGAGATTTTGGCCTCACAAATCGCACAACCAAGAAGTTAAGATGCTAGATGATCACTTCAAAACGCTTCCTTTGTCCGTAGATTTTCCATAGAACTCACCTAATTTGGCAATAGCTCTCTCAAATCAATGGTCTCGGAAGAGTGTATTCGAAGCGACAACACAAAAATGACTACTAAGCTTTAATAATCCTAAATCATCATTCCTCCCCTAGACAATCATTCAATAAGATCCACCAAACATCGATATACATACGAAATCAATCAAATTAGATTCCCCCTAGATTGCCACACACATCAAGATATACATACAGAGTTTCGACATCTTCCGACCCCGCTCGAAACTCAAATGCACAATTAGTTACACCAAAACATACCAAACCTTCCTCCAACCACTAAGCTCTAATAATCCTAAATCATCAACGCAAAAGGCATATCGCTAAGAGACTGTTCTCCCAATTTCCAATGAATCGAAGCTATCGGTAATTCTATAGCAAAAATCAGCCGTCGGCGAAATCAGACGGATGAGAGGCGACAAAGTCGCATAGATGAGAGAAAAAGAGAGAGATTGCCTGGGAAGAACGAACCAGCGGAGGTCGGGGACAAGATCGCCGGCAGAGGGTTCAGGGCTCTAGAAGTTCTTCATTGTTTGCGATACAGGTAAGAAAGATTAATCTTCTCCGTCCCAAACTTAATATTCCCCGCTTTAAAAAATAAAAAAAATTAAACATTTATTAAAATTAAATATCTAATTAAATTATAATATTATCTTATTTATAATTTTTTTTATAAAGTATCAAAATATTCATATTTTTTTTATTTCATATTATATGCAATATTTTTCATCATTATATTATTCAATATTTATCTTGAAAAACTTTATTTATCGTTTTAATGATATGAGAAAATTATGTCACTAATATTAGATTAAAATACATAATAGAAATTATTATTAGTATTTTACGATAATTTTTCAAAAAATAATATTTGATCATCTCGCGACGCGAGTCAAACTTCATCTCGACAAGTGTGATATTCAAAGTATCGCATTTAATTTGGAACAGAGGGAATACTATTTATTTATATCATATCAATCTATCCCATTAATTTTTTTCTTTTTTTTCCTCACTCATCCTACTCACACAAGGTAAAGGGCAAATTAATTTTTATAATGAAAAACAGTATACATAAATTATCATATCAACTCAACCGATTGTAATTCTTTTGGGACGAAGGGAATATAACATCAAAACCTTACATGTAACATAATACTTTTTTCGTTTTATGAAAATTACCCACGAATTGATTGTACACACATGTCGAGGTAAACTTTGTCTCGTCTCGTAGGACGATCCAATAATTTTTTTTTTGTAAAATTTTCATAAAATACTAAATGATAGTTCTTTTTATGTAATATAACCTGAGTTTAAAAAAAATATATTTTTATATCGTCTAATGATAAAACGAAGTTAGTAAAAATACATATGACATAATTGAAAAATTCAAACTGTTGTCATCTTCATGAGATGGAGAATAAAAGAGTTGATTTATGTGATAAATTACTTCTTTGCCCTTTACATATGTGAGGTAGAGAAAAGAGTAGAGAAAATGATGTGCGATGAAACGATGTGAAATAAAGTGAAAAATAAGAATAGTTTGATAATCTTAACAAAAAAATTGTCCGATTGAATAATGTTATAATTTTAATGGGACAAAATAAAATGAAAAATTGTTTTTTTAATTTACGGAAGAGTATACATTACACGTCTTTTCTATGTCGAGTATTTAAATAACATATGATTAAAATTAAAATATGATAATTAATCTTAACCGTTAATTAAACATTAAATACAACGTTTGTCGTTGACACCCAACACTTAAGCCTTTTGTTATTTGCCTTTCACTGACAAAAAATAGAAGTGTTTTTATTATCTGGCTGAATTTGATTTTCAGAATTTTCAATAACATTACCAAACAATGTCTAATTGGTTCTCAAAAAATTGCATTTAGCTCAACATGCCTCGCTATACCCTGCAAAGAATCTTCTCATATTTTCCTATAATCATGAGCATTAGAAATATTGCATCTATCATGTGAGCATGAGAAATACAAATGCATATAATCGTAAGATCACGATTATGACATAAACTCTTGGTATAGTATCATCCGACCCCATGAACATAGCTGACAGTCACGATTATTTCATTCGATGAGGCAAGCATCAATGCTCGCAATTGTTTTTTCACGTTCATTTTTCTCTCATAACGTAAAAAAAATAATCGTTTTCTCATGAAATGAGTTTACTATTTCTAAAAAAATTGTTTCCTAAAAAGACGGTTTTTAACCAATAAACCAATTTTTTTTAATATTAGGAGAAGATTTCTTGTGTCACTTGAATCTAGTTTTTTTTTAAAGGTGTGTGTTAAATAACTTAAAACTTTTGGATCGTTCTTCTTGTATTATATTTTTTAATCAAATTGTAATTTTTTTCTATTGTTATCTAAGTTCTATGTTTATTTCATAAAACTATAAATTCAGCTTCATTTATTGATGAGAAATCGTCTCTTCAGGAAATGATTTCTTCAGAAACAATAAACTCACTTTCTGAAAAAACGTTTTCTTCTTTGACGTTGATGAAAAAACGTTTTTTTCTTTGACGTTGATCAGAAAAATTTAACATCAATGCATCAAGCCAATCTCTTGCAACGGAAAACTACCATAAATGATCAAAACTGAAACAGCAGGATACACGATATACCTAGAATTCGATCAGATTTGTCGGTTTAAACATCTCGAGACAACCATCACTTCTTATAATTTATATAATTTATAGAATCAAAGTAGTCCTAGTCGCAGGCATCCCTGCTGGACTGACTTCACCCATGAATTTATCAAAAGATGATCTAATTAGCTCCGTCCTGGTATTTCTAACAACAAAAAGAAGAATCGATGATCTGACTAACCAAAAGAAGCAGAAGAGCATGAGTTTTGCAGTGCCCGCATTACATGAAGCACCATTGCCTTTGTTCGTCGCCTCGAAACGATAATAGAAACCTACCTATGAGCCGGTTTATGCTAATTGACTGGCACAAACAGAAGCCAAAAATAGCTGCTCTACTGATAACAAACTGATTCAATACAATCACCACCACACGAACATCAGTATGCATAAAATAAACAGGGTTAGATACAAGCTTGCCCATCAAGAAATGATTGTCGCCAGCTCCTTTGTCAGGCGGAAGGCTCAGCAAATAGTAGGAACAGTGACAGATTCCTTTACACGAGGCAATTGAAATCGATACTTGAGGACGGCGATGGGCAGCAACTGGCAAGGAGATGATTCTTATCATCATCAAAAAATTCCAGTTAGTTGATCAGAACAGTGTCGGTTAAAGCCTTTAGATTAGCATATGAAGGTACATGAAGATAGGTCTTGGCCGAAGACAGTTCCCATCAGGAAGCATGAGAAGCTCCAGGTTTCACTTGTAAACGCGCACAAAAAATCACCTCAAGCCATCATTGCGAAGAGGCAGTTATCCATGTAAGGAAAACCAGAAGTAATAACATCACCCTTGGGACGCATTCAGTGCAAGATTCAGCTCCTGTGCAGACTTTGCAACTGAGCCTCCTCTTCTATTGAAAACAGAAAATTTTCCCATTACTCAACCACAAGTACTTAAAAGAAAGAGAATTACAAAAAGACAGGTTATATTAGATGTTTTGCATGCTATCCTATTTATGGGAGATCCATTGGGAACCCAACAGATAGCTGCTGCCACATCTCGTTTTATATGAATAAAAAGAGAGATGTAGATGTAAAATGAGAACAATAAGATGAGCACCAGAAACTGCCTAACTCCATACTGACCTCATTAGCAAAGGTAGGCAGCGCTTTACTTTCTCCAGCTCCACGTAGCAGAGGTTGCAACGCTCCAGCCTAGACACCCATTCAGTATTACAACAGTATCTTGAATTAAGGGGCTAATACCATCTCGTAAAATGGGGAAGGGGAAACTACACAGGATCTCCCAGTACTTTATGGTGTTGATGTTTGAAACCCTTGTACTATACAGTTTACTTCTTTGTACTTTGAAAAAACATGAAATTACCCATAACAAGAAAGAACAAGAAATGAAAAAGGGATAGAGGCTTAATCTGCCAGACATCAAAACTCCAGGAAGATTAAATCTACTTTAGAAGGAACAAAAAAAAAAAAAAAAAAAACGCACTCAAACTTCCAGCTCCGCTACCACATTTTACAGAGAGCGTGTTGCCAAGCGCATCCCAATTTTGTCTAGTTTACGAAATTTCTTCTTCCATCTTTCCGGCTTCATAGAACAAGTTTCAAAGAATATCTATTCTAGACTTTCCATGAATGACTACCATATACTCCCTTCGTCCCAAAAAGAATGCAACACTTTGACTTTGTACGTCTGTCGATACAAAGTTTGACACACGTGCAACGACGATCAAATGTAATTTTTTATAATTTTTTTGTTAAACATCAATGGTTGTGTAAGTTACGTACTTCAACCTAATACATGTTACGAGACGATCAGACGTGATTTGATATAAAAACGAGATTTATATTCGTGTGTATAAAATAATACAAGATACGCATATGTTGCATCTTTTGTGGGATAGAGGAAGTATCTTTTTGCCGGCACATTAAGTTGCTTATAAATTCAATGTTATCCCAAAAAGTCAACTCAAGCCGCAGACAAAACTTTATGAGAGACTAGAAAAAAAAAAAAAAAGAGTAGAAAAATTAATCACCTTGTCTCTGCCTCTATATCCACCCCAACTAATGAAGGTGCTGACAGAGCAGAGTAGATTACCGAACCAAATACTCGGACAAGCTTAATTAGCATATCAAGTGAGACAGCAAGATGCCTGCAAGGATAAAAAGAATGTACCCCTTTACTACGATTTAACGTTATGCAAGAGATTGTTAATGCATTTCAGGGATAACATGTTTTTAAATATAAATGCAAACTACTAACTTTGTCCGATGAAATAGTAGTACGTTTAGAGCAAATCCAACTATGAGCCATATGTGATGTTATATTTAAAATTTGGAACCAAAATGCAAAAACAACACTCGACCAGAAGTCAAAAGTGATGTTAAAATAAAACTAGGTTAAAACTGATTCTATATTTGGAACCAAATATAAGTGTAACTTTTCTTATCACATCATCAATTATGATTATTTTTTAAGTTTTTTCACTTTCAAAAAATTATGATGGTTACAAAATTGGTTTAAGTTTATTTTTTTAAATTTCAAAAATTTAACTTTAAAAAAGAAAAAACACACTTCTTTTGTGGGAGAACTGCAACCAATATTACCTACACTTACTTCAGCCTCATCATTCCCTATATAATATTTGGAAAAATTTGTAGAATATAAGGATAAAAAATTCGATGAAAAAAAGAATATAATTTTTGAAAAGTTTATGACATGCAGGAAATTTTGAAGAGAAGTTTATAAAAAATAATGTCGATACCAAAAATTATACTTCGATAAATAAAAAAAGACGAGTTCGAGAGAAATTTTGCTCAAATGGAACCATTTAGATGTAAAATAGAACTAAATATTGGAGTGACGATTCTATAATTGATACTAAAATCACTTTTTGATGTTAAATTATAGCAATAGCTACACCAATTTTAGCACCAAGGTTGGACTTGCTCTTATAATAGCAAAAGCAAAAGCAAAATTTTCGAACTCATAAAGAATAAAATTTTATGAAACCTGAGAATTTTCAGCAAGCAAGAAGCAGAGCCAGAGAGAATTCAGGAACATCAATGGATTTCAACAAGTGAAAGGCCCCACTGTGTCGAAAGCCTAGATCCTACCAGAAGTCTACAACTACAATGCTGCCGCAAACTACTATGTTTCAAGAATATCTCAAAACAAATTCTGCTGATAGATGTCACAATAGAAAGATGGATAAGCAACTCCTAACCTGTCCTTGTCACTTTCAAGCAGGGACGCAAGCAGCGGCAAGATGACTGTGCATATATCCAATGTAACAGCATCAGTTTTTTCAGTTAAGAAGCTGATTACATCAGCTATAACCTGCAAATATGGAGATGGTCCAGATGGAGATGAGATTTGCAGGTAAAGAGTACACAAACTAATTATGGGAGTGAAAAACTTACACCATGATCGGCCATCTTTTCCATGGCAGAAATGGCTCCTTTGATATCATTTTTGTCCCAATACCGATGGATAATCTGCAAGTCAAGCCTAAGCTCCATAAGGCATTCTTTATGCAAATTACACTCACAAATTGCACCATAAAGGCATAACATAATATCATTATAACGAGAAGTTGAGAATGAGGCCCAGCAATAAAACTGCCGTGCAAACATGGAAGCAACAGAAGCCATAGATTAACCTAGCTCAGCTTGGTCTCATCATTGATGTGTCATTGACATATTAGCGACTCAAGAATGATGTTCATACTACATATACAAAGCCACTCCTTCCGGCGAGAGGGATTGGTGTGGAAGAACTAGGCTTTGCTTCTCATATGCAATAAAAAGAATTAATGTGCATTTGTTTACAGGAAAAATATTTAGAATTTAGAAAGGTGAAATCAGATTGATAAAGAAATCGATTTTTCCAGTTGATCAAAGTTTCATCATCCGTGATTGTACTCACCTTTTCCCACAACACAGAGAATCCAACTACATAACTAAAGACGCCATGAAAGTCTGATTCAAATTGAAAAAAGCTACGAGATAGTAATTGCAATGACTGTCGAACAACTGAAGGGGTGTCAAAGCCACCAATTACAATCATCAGCTTGCATAACAGATAATGAAAAAAATAAAAATGAAACACAATATCCCTAGTGAGGAAAAGAAGGATTAACCTTGTCTTACCTGCAATTTAAAACACCGAGATTGCAGCGAGCTGACAAATTCATCATGTTTCTCCAATATGTCTGCCATGACATCCTCATCACTAGCAGAACATGCTTCTTTGATTGAAGATGATGTATATCCTCGGTATTTAGATTTCTGAAAGGTCATTGGAAAACAAATTCTGAAATCACACAGTATGCAATTACAGACTGCAGCAGGACAAGTAAACAGAATGCAACCGAAAAACAAGAACCAAAACATGCTGCAGCCACTAAAAGACAGTGGATAGGAATGACTCACATAAGGTAGGAAAACGTACCACACTAACAGGGCGCAAGTCCACACCAGAAGCCGCATTACTAGTAGTAGGGCCCTCATTGTTGGGCGATCTTTCTCTCTTTTCCCAATCAGAAACTAGAGAATGTGTCCTTCCTAACATATTTTGATATACAAAAGGTCAGAATGAAGATCCATTGTATCCAAAATAGAGTAATAACATTGAAAAATAAACAGAACCACTTGCATACCTGCTCGTGGTACTTCCACTAATGAATCTTTGGCAGTTTTATGGCGAACCTGATCTGAAATGACAACGTAGAGCAGCAGAGAAACATACATTTTTAGGATCTACAGCACGTTAACCAGATGCAACTAGGCAAGCGCAGTACAGGACAAATAAATCTTGATAATTTTAATAGCTTCTTCCCGGTTTATTTACAGAAGATTAAACAACAAATATATAAATAAATAAATAAGTGCTTGATACTCTAGAAAAAAAACTGCAAGTCATCATTTAGCAAGCTAAAGAAACCAGCGCATTAACCTAATGTTTCACTCCATATCTCCATTGTCCATGATATTTTTAAGAAAACAAATGCAATGGAAGGTGGAGCAAAATCATTTTCATGCAATACTTACAGGAAAAACAAACATTGAAAAATGGTGGTAATGTGAAACAGATTGGCAATAATGCTAGCCGGTGACATAAAAGATAATCATGGTCTAGCAAAGCAATAATTATTTTTTAGTTTTTGAAATTGAGCAGTTAAGCTACATACAGCTTTCATTATGGTAGCTGGGACGAGCCTCTGGCACAGAACTTATTTCCCGCTTCAACAAGCCAGTAGGCCTGTCATCCTTGATGATTCTTTCAGCAACAAAAGTGCTGTTAAGAGGATTTCGCACTGCAGGTGTGACACTCTTAACAGCTACCCCACTCTCTTGCAGAGCCTGTGTAGCCACAGGTTCAAGCTGGATTGAAATGGTAGGTCCCTCAGATTCTGAGCCGGCATTTGACAGCCTTCTAAAACCATTAGATTTTGGCTGCAGCTGAAGAGGAATAGATCTTCGAGGAAAAACTTCTCTTTTAGGTTCAGCAGCCAGCTCAGTTCTTACATCATTCCTTGGGACTATGACAGGTACAACGTCGGACCTACTATAGTTTGGAGAGCTAGTCACTGTCTGCATCTTAGCTGAATTTCTTTTCTGAGTAATTGCACTAGAAGCAGCTGTTGCAGTACCACTTTTTGGGCTTGTGCTCAGGTTCATTCTTTGTGGCGTACTGGGTACACTACTCACAGCTTCATTCAAAACAAGGAACCAAAGTATAAGAAAGAAAGAATCAATCCTGCAACTCAAAGACGTTTTAAAATAGGGCAAAGAAACTAGCACAAAAATCTGCTGGTATTGAAACCATTGACTTACATGAGAGAACCTTCGAATCTTTATTTACAGGAGGTGGATTTATTGGGATTGGTACCCTCACAGATTTTGTCTCTTTCTCCACGTGATTGTTACTGTGAGATGTGGATAACCGACCCAAACTAATTTTGGCAATTTTATCTGCCTGTACCAACACATTGGCACTCAAGCCAGGCTTAGATTCTGAAAGACCATTTGAAGGAGCTCGAATCGCATAGGGCTCTATACACTGCATACAGGCAACATTGTTGGGGGGGGGGGGGGGGGAAACAAAATTTAAATTAAAATAAAAGG
>JAOVYX010022223.1:0-14867 GCA_035668315.1 Drosera spatulata | reverse complement strand
TATAAATTTGTCGGGGTTATTAAAAGCAAATCCAATCATGAACTAAAAGTGATGCTATTTTTATAATTTGACATCAAATAAAAAAAAAAAAAACAGAGTTTCAATCATAAGCTAAAACTAATGTCAAAATAAAACTAAGCTATAATTATTTCTATATTTGGCACAAGTTATAAATGCACATATCCTTATCACGTCATCAAGGATGATTATCTTTTGTATTTTCTTGTTTAGAAAATTATCGATGGGATACAAATAAAATATTTTGATCAAGAATTAGATAAGTATATAATTGAAAAATTGATTTAACGTTTGAATAAAAAATTTAAGTAAATAAAAATGTTGAAAAAATTATTGAAATCCATACAACGTGTTAAAAATTTAATGAAAAAGATCATAAATTAATAATAGTTAATTATTAAATCGTAACCGACAAGCTAAAAACGTTGTGATCGTGAAAAGATTTGTTACAATTGGAACATTTGAGGTGTAAAATAGCTCCAAAAATGGAAACGTGAGTTCTATAATTGATACCAAATACATTTTTTTATATCTAATTATAAAAATAACTATATTCATTTTAGCACCAAGGCTGAGGCACTTGCTCTAAGACACTGATAATCCTTCTATCCTGGATTAGATTTCTATTATCTCAACCAGACATATGGCGCCACCACCCGTAAAACATCAACTGTCCATCATAATCCTGCTTTTAATCCCTATAGAAAATGAAAACATTGTTAATCTCTTTATTATTAAATTTGTTTAATCCCAATTCCATATCAAACGAGGCCTAATAAGAAAACAGCCACCCTAATATTAGAATATACATGTGAGATCACCATGAACGTAACCCTATACGTAATCTTTTCTCATTAGTGACCGTGCTTGCTCATTCCAAATAGAAACTTGACGGGAAACAAAATCAAATCATAGAAGGTCATACACTCAGAAGAGTCTCCGAGGAATTCCTTTGACGTGACCAGGAAGAGTTGTGACATAGACCGAGAAGAACAGACCAATTTAGTCCCTATCCATTTCTCCAACTTTCCAAAAGGGTTCATTCTTAATTTTCCGATTCGATCCTATCATGCTTCCAACTCGACTTTCCCAAACAAGAACAAACTTTTATGTCTGCACAATTTTCGTACAAAAACATACAAAAAAAAGAAAAAGAAAAATAAGACAAATTTAGGCAATCAGATGCATCTAAACAAAGCACATAAACGAAGATAATCGTACCTGATGTTCGGCGACAGCCCAAACTCCAAATCGGCTTCTAATCGCATCTAAGAAGTCATTGTCAGCCATTTCCGCTTTTCGCCGGACAACGACTTGTCGGCGAATGGAGAAACGACAATCGAATGGATCCACCGTTGAAGTCGGAGAACCGAGAGTCGAGGGACAGGGCGGAGATCTTGTTTATCCGACTGTGGATCAGTTGATGTTTGCCGTCGGAGGAGAATGAGGCGTTGCGGTGGTGTTGGTTGCCGGAGATCGGACGGGGCTGTGAGGGTTTTCTGTTTTGGGATAAGAGACAATAAAATTGTTAATCCCAATATTAAAGCCTTGTCTTTGATTTTTATCACGTCCCACTCATAATGTTTAAAATATATATAAATAAAAAAAGAGTTTATTGATAATAACATACAAATTATATGTTGTTAAAATATATTTAATAGTGGATATTTTTAAAATTGTTTTAGTTTTTGAAATTTTCAGATTATTTAATCTCTATCGTCCATTAATCCTTAACAATTTATATGTTAGCATCATATTTTCTTTTCCGTATATTTACTCCTTTCGTCTCATAAAATTACAACATATTTGTATTTTGTACTATTCTATACACATAAATATAAGTCTCGTTTTCATATCAAATCACGTCTAATCCTTCCGCAACATGTATTAGGTTGAAAAACGTAACTTACACAACCATTGATGTTTCACGATAAATTTACAAAATATTACGTTTGATAGTCGTTACATGCGTGTCAAATTTTGCATTGACATGCGTGTCGAGTCAAAATGTTATTTTTTAGGGATAATTTTTAAAAAGTATGACTTGTAAGTTTTTATTTTAAGAAGATATCATTAACTAATTTTAATTAGCATGAGATCTCAAGTTATCAAAAATACTCACACTACCTCTCCATCCTCACCCACTACCATACCGGAAAAAGATCCCCAGCTATCCATGATTATACAGCATTCATTGTGGATCATTGGATTTTCAATCCAACTAGTATGTCACCTGCACGATGCGTGGGGGATGTTTTAATATGTTATGAGTGATTAATTATTCATAAATTGATCGTGTATTTTGATATCTTCAATATTTTGTTGCCTATAGATTTTTGTGAAATTTTTTTGATTTTATTGAGAATATTTAATAGATTCTTGAAATACATGACATTTTTATATTTAATCTTGTTATAAAAAGTTTTCATATAAAAACCAAAATATCTTTTATCACACAATATATTTTACATCTTTTTATCCAATCGATGTTTAAATCCATAAACTTATTGAAAAAACGAAATGAAAAGACTAAAAATATCAAAAAAAGTTAATGATTTTTCTTTTTTTTCTTTTTAATGAAGTTTGAAAGTTGTCATCTTTTTTAATCCAATGTCAATCATGCGCAGAAAACAACATCAATATGAAAAGAATACTATTAAAGTAACTTCTAAATATTTTTAGATATTTCATTTAAGTTTGATAATGTTGTCTAATATTTTCATAAAATTTTTATTGGCTAAACAAAATAAATGAACATATCTTCTATAATTATCATGATATTTATTCTTTTCTTTTACAAAAATAATTATAGTTATCAAAATAATCGCATCATATTAAAAATCAGATCAAGTTATTTCTGTATGTGATATAAAAAAATTTAGCTTTTTTCTTTTTGGCGGAAACTTTTCGCTTTTTGTACTAAAATATTTTCAATCTTATCATTTTCTGACAATAATTAACACAAACTACAAAAATGTTTATACACATATTCTTTTGTCATGGTATATATCAAGGGTTTAATGATATGTATGAACTACAAAAGAGGAAATGTGAAATTTTTTTTAATCTTTTTTCATAATTATTGATGTTGATCATTGAATAGATTAAAAATGAAATTATTATTGAACCCATAAATGATAATTGAATTAATTGATTGAAATATTAATATAGCATATTATGATATCTCATGGAATGACATACCATGTCATATTATGGGATGACATTTCGAATTAGAATATTTATTGGTGGTTCACATTGTTTGATGTTTTGATGTGGAATTTATGTGTGTTTTTTATTTTATGTTGATTTTTTCACGAATTTTTTTGGGGTTTTTTTAATTCAATTTCTTTTAGGGTTTTATATTTTTAATGGTTTGTTAAAATGTTTTTTTTTTTAAAGAAAAAAAAAAAGGAAAAGGGTTGATTTTTTTTTGTGTAATGCACATGTGCTGTCCTAGGAAGGATAGATGGTGATCTTCGACCCTACCATACCATATCAGATCCACACCACACGGACGACGATCCTCCTCCGTCGACGATGGCAATCACGTTTTTATCAACAATCACACTCTGTTTTATTCTCTTCCTCCCTCTCTCCATCTCCCCTAAACCCTTCTCCTCTCTCCCAAATCCCTCCATCTCCAGGTCTCCACTCTCAATCCCCACTTCAGCTTCAATCATCACCGTCCATCTAATAAATGTGATTTCAGTGATCTAAAGGGCTGTGGATGTTGATCCTATACGTGATATTATATGATTATCTCATGCTTTCATTCGAGAGGGAATTGGAGTCGATCATCTGACTTTGTCGAGCTTGAAGGTTTTATTGCAACTTGACCTCTATGGTTTCGTCGCCAGGACTGTTCAATTTTCTTCATAAATGGAGTAATGGAGAATACTTATCTAATAATGGACAATACTTATTCAACTTAGCTTCGTCTATGATGGCTCTCTGTTTAGAGCTAGATTAAGTGGTGAATGAAAGAATTAACTTTGCCCAGAGGCTCCATGTTCAGAAGTTGATTAAGTTGAGAATGATGTTCGTAACGTTAATGATATGACAGAGTGAAAGTGGGGTGGTGGTCGTGGTGATGGGGTTAGGGTTGTGACGATAAAAAGATAATAATAAACTAGTACGTTTATGGAGAAGAGTAGTATGTCTGTGGAAAAAAAGGTAATACGTCTGCTAAAGAAATAGTATGTCTTTGCAAAAGAAAATACTACACGTCATCATGTACATCATCTGATACATCTATGCAAAAAAAAAAAAAAAAAAAAAAAAAAAAGGAGTACGTGCATGCAAAATCTAGTAAATCCAAATTGATTTGTCAAGTAAAGAATGATCAATCATGGGTGAAAACAATGTACTAGTTCAGACGTACTAATTTATAGTACTAATATGCCTGTAAAAAACGTAATACGCCATCACATAGGAAAACCATTTGTTTAAAAATTAATACGTCTATGCCAAAATGAATTACTATGTTAGAATTTGCATTAGACTTGTTCAGTCAAACAACAGAGATAGGAAAACAGTAATGACGATTTGAAACCTATCACTCAATTGGAACGAGTAGTTGTATCACTATCACATGAAAGTTTATCAAATGAACAAGAAACGTATGAACAATAAAGTTGTTCACCTGTGCCAAGAAAAATAAAAATAATAAGGCTAGTAACAATATATTTTGTACATCATCGAGTATACTTATGTAAAAAATGTATTACCCCTACTGAAAAACACATCATGAATATCATCTAATACGTTTTTATAAAAGAAAAAAGTAGTATGCCTAATGAAAAAGTAATACGCCTATGAAAAAATCTTGTATGCCAAATTTGATTTGTTTCACGTGCACTCGTTTCAGACGTACTAGTATGTCTATGCCAAGTGAAAAACTAGTACGTCTGAGTAAATTGATGAATATTAATACACGTTCAAAAAATCTAGTATGCATTATTTCTTAATATAAAAACAGTATATCAATTGAAAATATATGCATTTTGAAGAACTAATAAGCCTGGCAAAAATTTGACAAATGCACATTCTATTGAACCAGTATACTTGTAACATAACTAGTACGTCTGTTAATTCTCATACTAAAACAACGGATAGTACGTCTATGCAAATAAACTAATACACCTAGTTAAAAACATAACTAGTAAACCTATGCAAATAACTACTCCTAGTTGATAGGACTTGGAATCTTAGAGCAAGTAAAGAGGACTGCCACATCTCAAAGAGTTGTCTTCATACTTGGCAGTTGCATCCATTTACAGAACAATAGATTTTACAGAGGACGTTGTTTCGGAAAAAAAAATTTAGAGCGGATGCTATTTTAGAAATTCTTTGATATTTGATCGCCGTTTTCACCTTGATTGTCCGTATAGCTCATAGAGCTCTACCCAAAAACATGTATGTAATATATTTATCATGTTTATGTGGTTAGCCTAACCATAATACCCAATCAGTGAAGCATATGAGAAATTCAGTTTGATTCTTAATAAAATAATCCCAATATCTAAACCCTTATTTTTCAGAGTCTCAAGTACAATATGAATGAGCCAAAACCAAGAAACACATAAGATCGGCTCACAGTGATCGGCACAAGATTGACTCACACAAAAAAGCAATAAAGTCATTATTTCATAAATCTCTGAATTATACCATTTAAAACATGTTTGTCAAGTCATTATGTGATAAGATGTTACCACAATAAGTCCTGTTATATGTCCGTAGCTGAAACCCTTATCTCACAGGGACTTTGTTGATCCATGGACTTTCTTTTCGTTATTTGGTTGATAACCGCCACCTTTACCACCTAGAAATATTGCTTTGTCTTTATTTCTGTATTGTTTCGTGCTTTTTTCATGTGAAAAGTATTGTACGGGATTGAGAAATGGGATCAAATGAAATGATCATGATGATGATCGATGATCGATGATCGAGATGATGATCGATGATCAATGATGATGATCGAATTTCGATCAAATCAAATCGATGATGATGATGATGATGATGATGGAGATGATGATGATCAACGATGGAGATGATGATGATCAGAGATGGAGATAATGGAGTTGATGAGGAGGAGAGGATGATGATCGATGATGGACCAAGTAAAGATAGAAGAAAACAATGAAAAAATAGAAAAAAAGACAAATTAGGAAACGCTTGATGTTTTTTTATAAAAGTGATACCTTATAGGAATAACGTTTTTTAATGGTACCTCTTAGAAAATAAGTCTCCAAAATGGTATCGAATCTTCACTATTTTTATTATTCTATATATATGAAAATAATTTTTTTTTCAGATAATGTTTAAACGTCACAAAACATGTATTCGATTAATATACGTAACTTAAATGATATGTTTCTTAATAAATTTATAAAAAAATATATTTGATCCTCATATAACATAAATCAAACTTTGCTTCAACAATGACAAAAACATCACAACGTTGCGAAAACATTGGGATGGAGGAGATAACTTAACACGTCATGAAAGCGCATAATCAAAATAAATTGTATAACCTTGTTTTCACATTGTGATCACGAACCAACTCATAAGAATATATTACTACCCATATGTAAGGACCCGAAAAATTACGTAAAATTTAGTTTCACGATAATTAAACTGAATAGTAAATTATCATATGTTATAATTTATTTTACGGGATTAAAAGGTTTGTTTGACTATATAATAGGAAAAAAATATAAAATATATATAAAATACAATTCTAATACATACATACAGGAAAATACGATTTTAATATAAAAATATCATATTTATACAAAAATGACCTAAACCTAATTTTGACACTTATTTTTCTTTATATCAATTTTTATTTCACCTAAATTAAATTACTTATCCACTCATTATCCATTAAATACCCACTAATTATCCACTTAAACTATTTTAATTGATTTAATTTTCAATAAATACAAGCTCTCTTCACCTTGAAAATTTCTTACAAACACAAAACAAAATACTCCTTACCATACAAGATTAGAGTTAAACAAGAGAAGAGAAGAAGGAGAAGTTTGAGAACAAGAGGAGAAGTTAGGTGGTAACGGGAGTACAAGGTGGATCTTTCACCATTATTAAGAGAAGATGATCATCTTGATTAGAAATTTTGTGAAAAATTATACACTCTTTGTTAAATTTTGATATTAATATATGTTGAATTCTCACATGTCTAGTTTCTGAAAAAGTTAATGAATTATGATTCGAAATTGAGAATCCAAAGATATAAATCAAAACGTACGGATATGTCAATCTAAAAAAAATTGGTTACAGAGATAATTTTATAACTTGATATGGATTTAGAGTAAGATTTATAAGACAAACCTTATATCACTGGAAAGGTATGAAAGTCTAGTTTGCAGAACATTTTATAAATAATTATTTAGAGTTATATGTAGAAAGTTATGATCAAATTAGTGAAGTAACATCAAACTATCTGAACTAGCAGAAAATATAAACTTGAACTAATTAACTGTTATTATTGGTGAGATTTTATGATGGAAAGTTCACTGAAAAGATTATGAAGTGTAGTTTATGTAAAATTTTATGGAATAATTTTTGGAGTTGTATACAAGAAGTTATAGATTTAATTACGTCAAAAAGTCAAGTTTGGTAGAATCTAGAACACTCGTTTCAGAAGCCGGAAAGCTCATTCCAGAAGTCGAGATGCCCGTTCCAGAGGTCGGGATGTCGTCTTAAATCTTTCTGGACCGAAAATGATCGTTTTGACTCCAAAACAACTCCAAATATCCACAAATACCTCTAATGATACTCAATATATAAAATCACCATCATGGACAATCAAAATAAGTATCAAAGGCTTATACAAAGCTCAGCATCACCTCACAATATTAATATGATGGTTTTTCACGAAATACGAACAAACATTCACAAGGAAATGTATTAATATGTGAATCCTATTATGTTATAGGACATAGAGACACCGCTCGTTGAGACATAAAGGACAAGCTAAGCGTGTGTGTGAGGAAGTTGCAATAAGAAACTAACGTTTAGATTTATTGTATATGACGATGCGTATTATTATACCGTGAGTAAAATAATATGCATTGAAATCTATGGACGTAGTCACTAAATATGACTGACGTAAAATACTGACTACAATTGTTGTGTGCCGTGATAAGGTGAAGTATGTGTTGTGTTATGTCTTGATTGCTAATATAAAGAGGATGAGTGAGTGTAAATCCATAATTGATGAGATAACTCCGTGGTATAAAACACAAAGAGCATTGTGTCTGTCGTATGTATTATACAATGACTTGGTAGTGACATTCTTTCATTAACCTTGTGAGGTTATTTTGGTATGAGGGTATCGCACTGCAGGAGACCCTGAACTTCGGTTTGGCTGATCTTCTTTCGCGGATGTCCCTTTTATTAAAGTTGAATAAATCTTGATAAGTTGAAATTGAATAAGTGTCGTCAAGGACACAATTATAACACTGAGGGTATCTATTGTCTGTCATCACTGTATTTTTGAGATGATAATTATGAACGTCGGATTGGTATGATAAGTTCCAGAGTGCTGAAACAAAGGATTTAAGTGGTCATTTTTCTTTTCTTTTCTTCTTCTCTCGTGTGTAACTCTTGGTAAGGGGGTCGACACGTTATTGAGCTCATATGGCTCACGGTTACTATTTTTTATGTTTTTATCTTCTCTTTGTTTTCAAGTGCTAGAGAAGACGGACAGGTGATATAGATTATGGTGCTAATATGTATCTATTTTATTTTGGTTTATGAACTAAGTAAAATATGCAATAAATGAAAAATTTTCGTTATATTTGATAATATTGTTGGTTTATGTGTAAGTGGGTTTTATTTATTTTTGTTCCTAAATCGGTTTAGTAATTTTTACTTAACTGGGGTGTTGGGATTTTGCGACAGTGACGTCATTTGTATTATTATGTGTTAATATATTATGAAAAATTAGGGCGTTACAGATTGGTATCAGAGCAAGGTTTAGGTTAAGAGGTAAACGAAATCACTTTGGTTTAAGTAAATATTTTGTGTGCATTTTGGGGACTAAATGAAATATTTAAGCTTTCTTATGCTTATGCTTGATTTTAGTTTTATTCCATATTTTTGGACATGTTATTAAGATAGTTTATGTTATGTTCAGGATGGTTAAGACTAGGAGGTAGTGATTCACTCCGAAGCGTTTTTCTAGGATGGTTCGTTACAAGAGGTGTAGAGTACATATTGAGTTACATCTCCATAAGGTTAGGACGACGGTTCGGGCACTTAAGAGGATCGAGGATAGCATACATCATCCCATATATCAAGTGGAAGCTCTGTTTTATTCACTGTGAAATTATATTGACTTGTACTTCTGGGATTGATTCTATCCCGAGCTATTCTTTAATGGGGTGTCTAATGAGAAGAGGTACTTCATAGATGGTAGTGGACTGTTGACTTTGAGTTAGCTGGCCGTAAAGTTGTCTATGCGTACAACCATTGGTGAAGATAAGTCCTGGAGGGAGCTAAGGGATTTAACTTAGTAATATGATTTTATTTATTAAGTATGTACTAAGTGTGTTCTTGCATGATTTTTTTTTGGTGCGGCAAATTATATAATTATTTGTAATGTGTGTAAGGATTTTGGTGTGGCTATCTATGTACTTATCTTTACAATAAATACATCATTTATGTATTAAATGTTATTGTCAATGGAATTTGTTATCTTTAACTTATGTTGATTACTACGAAGATAACTTAAGGGATAATGGTTAATCATGCTTTGAATTATAGCGATGTCAATGAAAATACTTTGGATTGACATTTTGCAAATAATTAACTTATAGGGTGATGACATACATTGAAAATGAGACTATTCAACCTGAAGGGTCGACAGAATCAGTGGGTTATGCAGCGGGAGCTCATCTTACGGTACAGAAAGGGATCCATGAAGTAGCTGCGGCAGAACAATCCTTGAAATAGTTTTCAGTTGACCCTATGATTGTGATGATGGAAGAGCTTTTAAGGATCAGGAGAAAAGTAGAGGAACCTGTTGAACTTGACATTGAGAAGTACTTCCAGAGTCTTAATGTATACTGTCCAAAATGGTTTACAGGAGATAATGATTCAACGATTCTGGAGAATTGATTCGGAGAGATGAAAAAGCTCTACAAGGCTGTAGGGTGTCCCAAGAAACTGAAGGTTAGGTTCGGGGGTATATTATCTCGAGGGTGAGGCCAACAATTGGTACAGTCGCGGAACGAGCTGAACTTCCTAGCTTTGATTGAGAATATTTGAAGGAGCTGATTCGCGATAGGTACTATCCTGAGTCTCTAAGGGACCGAATGAGGGAGGAGTTCTCTTCTCTAGAGTAAGGTGACATGAATGTCACAGAATATGCAACAAGGTTCACAACGCTATTGCGATTTATGCCTTCATTCTACAGCTCGGAAGCTGAAAAGAAATGAAAGTTTCTGATGGGCCTTAGCTGGAGGCTCAAGACAAGCTTGTTAACCTATACATTTGTTTCGTATCAACAAATGTATGACAAGATCGTGAATTTTGAGCGGTTTTTGGAAAAAAAAAAAAAAAAAAGATGCTTTCTTTACAGAAAAGAAAAGAAATCGAGATGATGCAAGATCTATCAAATCTTGTAGATTTCAACAATCTGACGAACCTCAATCTAACCAACGAGGTAGGCCGTCGGGCAGCACTTCTAGTATGGGACAAGAAGGAGAAAATTAGGGGACACAATCATACAATTCACAGTATGGTCAACAGTCCAACCAGAGGCAATCTCAGAGAGGTGGAGCGAGTAATCAGAATCATTCCACTGGTGACGTCACTTGCTATAATTGTTACAGATTCGGACATGTTGTAAAGGATTGTTGTATCGCACGTGTGACATGCAAAAACTGTGGTGGACCAGGCTACAAAAAAAGGTTTTGTCCACAAGGAAACATGTCAAGAGATACAGCTCAGGGGCCAGTAGTTACAGGTCAGTCGGTTGTACAATCGCCAAGGCAAGCTGAAAACCAACCTAAACCACCATCAGGGAGAGTGTTCAACATGAACCCACAGGAAGTGCAGCAGAGCGGAGCTGTGATGATTGGTAATCTTCAACTTTTCTTTCGTCCAGCTTTCATGCTTTTTGACACTGGTGCTACCCATTCTTTCGTTGTCAAGTCTTTTCTTGAAAGGCACGACATCAAATCTGAACCCATACCTAGTGTGATATATATCGGGTTGGCAACCGGAGATGTTGTGGGCTACATACATTCCGTGTCTTATGTCCCAATTGAGATAGAGGGTGAAAATTTCCCTATAGACCTTGTCGTGTTCGATCTTCGGGATTTTGATGTCATTTTTGGTATGAGTTGGTTACAAAAGTAAAAGGCCACCATAGATTGTGAGAAGAAGCTGGTTAGAATAATAGGTACTAAAGGAGGGAAGTTTGTATACTACGAAAAAGGGTCAAAATCTGAGGTGTTAATCGTATCCGCAATGATAGCAAGCAAGCTTCTAAGAAAGGATTGTCAGGGATACTTGTATCACATAGAGGTACCTTTTGAGGAAGGTAAGGGTTTGTCTGAAATCCCAGTTGTGCGTGAGTTTTCAGACGTCTTTCCCGAGAAAATATCAAGATTGCCACCTAATAGAGAGGTTGACTTCCCTATTGAGAAAGAGCCGGGCGCAACACCTATTTTCAAAGCACCCTACCGTATGATACCTGCAGAGCTGAAAGAACTTAAGACTCAGCTAGAGGATTTTGCTTGAAAAGAGGTATATCCAACCTAGTGTCTCACCGTGAGGGGCTTATGCGCTTTTCGTTAAGAAGAAAGATGGAAGTATAAGACTGTGTATTGACTACCGGGATTTGAACAAAATCACCATGAAAAATCGATATCATTTACCTCACATTGATGATCTTTTTGACCAGTTGCAAGGGGCTACGGTCTACTCCAAGAAAGACCTTCATTTTGGTTATTATCAATTCCGTATCAATTCCACAGATATTCCAAAAATAGTTTTCCGAACTCGGTACGGTCATTATGAGTTCGTTTTTATGCCATTCGGATTCACTAATGCACCTGTTGTATTTATGGATTTGATGCATATGATCTTTAACCATTATCTTGATTAGTTTGTTGTCATTTTTATTGACGACATACTGATATACTCCAAGACTCCGTAAGATCTTGAACGACATCTTCGAACCACTTTGGGAACCCTCAAAGAAAACTAGTTATATGATAAACTTAAGAAATGTGAATTCTAGTTGAAAGAAATTGCCTCTAGGGACACATGATCTCAGGAGATGGTGTTAAGGTCGATCCGAAGAAGATTGAAGCTATGAAGGAATGGACCAGACCTACTAATGCGATGGAGATCAGAAGTTTTCTGGGGTCAATCGGTTATCAATATTTTCAAAAGCATCATCAATTTGTTTAGAATCACTTAGGCGTACTGCTTTAGGACCAAGACGTACTGCTTTCTGAGTTGTATCACAATTGCTCAAGCATGCATGTGCGATCGTTTTCCTAAAAATATCTTTGATATATCTAACCAAATTATCATCATCAACATCAGCATTAACATGATGCGACAAAGACATAATTGAATTCGAAGACGATGTCTTATGGATCTTAACAAATAAATCAACCGTTTTCAACATACACGTTTCAACCATAAAGAATAACAAATCCAAATCTTCTTGATTCCTCAAAACACATCGATCATGAGAAAGAATAAAATAGAACATACAACTATCACCTATATAAATATTTTCACGAACACTGCATATGCTCGTCAATAGATCTTCAAAGCTTGAACGCATCACAACACTAATCGAATAAGTAACACCATCAACCTTGCACATCAACATCACCATTGTAGCCATTAATAAGATCAAATTGATTCCGAAAATAAATTTGAACAATTCACATGTAGCACTACTAAACAGGGACAAATCTGATGCAGATCTGATTCAAATCCAATGAATCGATGAAGGATGATGATGTTCGAAGATGATGATGATGATCAAATTTGATATGATGAACGAATTCGATGATGATGATGATCGAAGATGAAGAAGAGAGAATTGTCGATGATGATATGATGAATAACGTTGAATAACAAAGTTATGCCCAGGCGCTTCAGTGATTTTCCTGAAGCAGTGTATTCTCGCTAAATAACGCCTAGGCTGGAGATAACACTGCGCCCGGGTACTTCGAGTATTACCCTGAACCAAGCGCTTCGCCTGTTGTGTCCCGCTTTGTCCCGTTTTCAACGCCTTCTGACCGTCCTATTGCTTATTTCCTCCTACAAATCACACTGAAGTATCAAAGCTCGCAAATACAGCAAATAGGGCTAAAATAGACACAATTATGAATATAGAGACGTCCAAACGATACAAAAAATTAAAAATGATAAAACTCAGCACGAATCGAGCTAAATAACTCCCCCGAGCTTGAGCTATTGTTTGTCGTCATCCAATGAGTGTCAGATGGAAACAACAGAGAACATGCTAATGAGCTAAATGCTTACAATCCTAACAATTGGGTGTTGCCACTCATTTTATTCTGTAGGCCGATTCATCAGCCCCATGAAACTACTTGAATGACTCATCCTAGTTTCAGAAGATTGACCCCATAGCGCGCACCTCTCACTATCCCATGATCGTGAGGATCATTTTACATGAGGTCTCAATGATAATCATGCAAGACAAGGTTTTCAACCCTACTAATACACCTAGTAAGAAGCATTCGTACACCAACCACCGTCTTACCCAAACCAAATGTGTAATTGTGATCCACGTTAAGGCTGGGACCAAGAAAAGTTCAAGAGAGGGAAGAGGAGGTTGGTCATTTGACTATGTGGAGTTTTGGATGTAAAAAGCGTAGGAAAAAAATATAGGTCAAGACATTGGCATACAACTGAATCCATCTGATAGGAATGTGTAATCCCTCCATTTATATAAAAATTGATGAACAAAACTTAAGAGTATAACCATAATGTAGGTAGTGCGCTTAGGTTAGAAGAGCAAACGGCCACAGATCCCAAGCATATCATTTTGCATCTATAAGAGTCGATATAATCTGACGTACCTTAGACACAGAAATCAAATCCAAAGATCATAGCCTATCCTCTAAATAACAGCATCCTTATAGGGTGTCGGCATTTCAAGATTTCGAATCCATAAAAAATGGTCGAGAACTGAGAAGCAGTTCATCTTGTCTGAATTGGGAGAGAAGGGGCTGAGGTTGATGAGGGTGGCTAGTGGGTTGAGTAATTGAAAACCTAGATTAAATTTTGTCTTAATCTGGACCACTGATAAATTAAATATAATTATAACCGTTGGGTTACATTTTGAGTTTTCCTTGCCACACCTAAGCTTGGGTGTGGCACGTCACCCCCTTATATTACATATATATGTGGGAAAAAAGGATGTGTGGCATGCCACACACAAACTTAGGTGTGAAAAACATGTTCCAATGATGTGAATTTAAAGTTAATGATTTTTTATGATTCGAATGAAAAAATAAAAGGAAAGTCAATGAATAAACACTACAAAAAAATAGGGGCACGGACGACTAACGAAAAATTTTAGTCGCCCTTTTTGCGACTAAAATTTGCATTTTAGTCGCCAATATCAATTACCCAATTTAAAAAAAAAATTGGTGAAAAATTGACGACTAGTTTTGTATTTAGTCGTCAAATTGGCGACAAATTATTTCGTTAGTCGTCAAATTGGAGACTAATTAAATTATTAGTTGCCAATTTGGCGACTAAATTTTTAGTTAGTCGCCAATTTGTATCAGTAATACCAATTTGGCGACTAATATTTTGTTTGG
>JAOVYX010022222.1:0-14867 GCA_035668315.1 Drosera spatulata | reverse complement strand
AGTACCTTCGATTTGCCTTTTGATCTCAGCTGGTTGGAGACTTGGTGCTGATAACGTGTTATAACAGAAGCGTTTCGCCGGATTAATTTCTTCGAAATATAATTATCGGAATTAATAAGATAATAAAATAGTTTTAGAGAGAGATTAGAGGAAGAAAGAGATATTTTCTTCTCTTGAAAATGTGTACATGACACCTTACAAATGAGCTCTATTTATAGGACTCGAGGTAATTAATTAACATCTAATTTTCTCACCTAATTAAGGTGATTAAATCTAATTAATAACTAATTAGGTAAGTCCATTTAATAGCCTCAAAAGTAGGTGAGATTTAAAAAAAATATCTAGATTTAGGTGTAAATACATCACTTTCAAAGGATATTCCTAATAATCTAATTACAATATCAACAACTTTATTTCACACAATTGAATATCAAAATAATGAATGCTACAAATCAAGAAAGCAACATCATCCACAAATTTCCAATTTTATGAATAAAAACATATCTTGCCTGCCAAGGCAAAAGAACAATCTACTACACAAATAAAGCTATGAACAAATTCATACAAAGCGGTAACACTAATCACGGATCATATTCTCTTGTCAGTTGGATCGCGCATGCCTTCAATGCCTTCATGCATTCTCTTGAACAACACCAGATTGGTCTGTATCCTCAAGAAAAATCTCGGTTGGTCTCGGGCAGCATCTCAGCGTGTCGTGCCCCAGCTGAGCTCTTTCATTATCTCCAAACCCGAAGATCTTGCCCCTATTTGTTATAACTACAGTGTGGTAAAGACCTGTGCTTACTTGTGCTATGTGATGACCCCATAAGCTGTCAAGGACTCTCGGCCTCGTGATTTTGTCAGATGCTCCCTTGTCAGGAAACCCAAGACTACCAAATCCCATCCATCCGAAGCCATAGACCCGACCTGCATCTGATAGAACGAATGTTTTCCTCTTGCTAGCACATACCTGGAGAGGAGGACAGTTACCAGCGCATCCAAGGTCAAGTACGGAGTATTTAACAATGATAGTGATATGACATGAGCCCTACATAGGATGCTGGATATGTCAACCCAGATTTGATTTGGCAGAGATGATTCTCAAATCACGTGGGCTAGTCATACAGATAGACATAATTTTACAATGTATTAGGTACCGTAGCCCACTATTGGAGATCGGATTCTTGTTCACATCGCAGGAGCAATTCTTAATTTTTGACTGGGGTTTAGGTGGAAAACAAGGTCATTGCCTTGAGAAAACTGGGGTTTAGGTTGTCTAGTATGAACGTATGAACTGATTTTCCCTTCACCATGTAAAGAAGAGCCATCTCATGATTGAAATGTGGATAGAGAAGAGTCTAAATTCAAAATCACAAAAGAAGTTCAAATGAGCGAATAAAACCTGCACAGCAATATGGTTCTTCAGGCTGCTCAAGAAGGATGGGGTGGTCTTATCAACCTCGTCGCCATGACCTAGAGCACCACAGTAGCCTTTCCCCCAGGTATAAACCTAAGAATATGACGGAATACCATGAGAGAATAATAAAGGTCATTTAAGAGATAAATATGCACAAGTCTTCCAACTTGGCTCAAATGATATGATATAAGGCCGTATATGGAAAAAGAAACTTACATATCCTGAGGAATCAAGTGCCACCACATGCTCATCTCCGGCAGAGACACGAACAACATGAACACCTTTTCTTTTGAATGGCTGGATTGCTCGAGGTTGAAGTTCATCATGCGGTTCACCATGCCCCAAACAGAAATTGGAGCCTGATCCAAATGAGTAAACCGTTCCATCACTAATCACTGCTAATGCATAACTTGGACCAGCAGCAATTTGCACAACAGAACCGACATCCCCAAGTGCCTCAATGATCTTAGGGGTTGGTCTCTCAACTACGTCGTCGTGACCCAGTTGGCCATGCGTATTTGCTCCGCATGTATAAACAGACCCTTCTCTGGTGAGAAACATTGTAAAACTAAGTCCAGCTGCCACCTGAATAAATCCGAGGTTCAACAATAACCAAAGCAAGGATGTGGTGATATGAAGCCATATAAAGATAACTATGTCCATTCAATCACGGCATAAAAAATCATCCTTGCATAGCATGAAGAGAACAACATGTAATTATTCAGGCCCCAATCCGATATAATTATCATGAGGGAAGTTTTACCAAATTCAATCACGGGATTCAAACAAGGAAAAGCAGAACCTTAGTGAAATCAGTAAAGACGAGCACTTGTCTTCTCTCGACACGTATGTTAGTTTAAGATGATTTGAAAGAAGATAGCGAAGGAGCAACAGCATTTAGAACAACTAGTACCAACTCTTCAATATCTAGGACAATAAAACATGCAATCTAAGAGTAAACGTACTGCCTCATCAAACACTGTTTGAGAACAGTACGAAGTTGAGAGCGGTAGAAATTTGAGAAGATAATCACAACACATTTTTTGGTGGGGCGATGAAGAATATCGAGAAGAGCCAGAAGTTAAAAAGACAATACAAACACATTATGATGGCGGATAGACGAGAGAAGAGGAAAAGGCTTTATAAAATATTAATAAAAATAACATGTCTTCTTAGAATTTTATAGTTATAAATTAATAGATGCCACAACTTCAAATATTTTGTCGGTCTCGGCCAACCATCTTGGTGACTGACTTGATAATTCAAAGTTAAATAATTTTGACAGAGCACTGGGTGACATATTCACTTGGCTCCTGCTCCAGTTAAGATGGATATTGAGTTCTCGCTGCCATTGGACAATTGCACACTATTGCCAAATAAATTCCATTTTCTTTATCCGCCAGCTGTTTGGTTGGGGTTCGGGATAAAACAAAATAGGTATGGAGATTAACGTTATAAGCTCAAGTTTCACATGTAAAAAAGTAGCGGATAATCATGTTTACCTGCTTACAAGGAATTCCATGCAAGGCTTCAACAAGCTTAGGTCGGAATATGAGACGACCTGTATCCTGTTGCCCACAGCAAAAGGAAGCATTGTCCCCACAAGTAAAGACCTGTTCACAGGACAACAATTTTCTTAGAAAACCATTGCATTGCTGATAACATCATGAAAAAGGGTACGTGCTACTCAACAGTAAAAAAAAAGAAAAGAAAAAAAGAGGAGAGAGATTAGCTAAACCAAACGACATTCAGTTGAACAAGGACAGCATAGGAAGGGAGAACAAGAGGATCATGATAGCTGCAAAGCAACCTATTAAAAAAAAAAAAAAACGAACTGGGACATAGACTGGAAGGAATGTGGGCCGAGGAGACTGGAATGCAGAACATAACGCTGTGATAATACATTTTTGTAGCAGTATGATTGAATAGATTTCCTTTTACATGAGCAAGCCTTCATACATACACCTTATAAATACTTGACCACAATTTACTATCACTTTTCTGATGCTGCATATTGCATAATTAGGCTTTACGCACGTGATGTGTCATTGCACAAAGCCACAGCCACATGGCCCATCTAAATTTTGCATCATGATTGCGGTACATTATTTTCACTTAACCTATTACTAACAGCATGATTATATATCCAAAGTACACCACATTTCCTCTGCAATTTTCTCCAACTAGAAAATATCCAGGAGTAAATCAACGGGCGGCTCCAATAATATGCTAGAATAGCTGACATTTTTAGACTGCTGGCCCAGAAATAATTTCATAGATACCCTGCTCTATAAGCTTACAGCCCGATCTTTACCTTCCTCTTTTATCTGATATCTGAAAAGCTATATACTACTTATACAAGAACTTACAGCTTGGGGCAGTTCTCCATAAGTACCAAGGTTAATTATCTATAAAAAGTGACCATATTTCCAATTGAGAATTAGAAAGAAAGTGGAAATCTACGTCTCCAATCTTGGCATTTGCAGGAAAAAAGAAGATAACAACATCAGAGGTTCTTTCTCCATAACAAAAAAGAAAAACCACTTTAATTGAAGGACAAATTTAGACAAGGATGAGTCTACATGTCGCAAACCTCTCCAAACTGTGTCACAAAAGCTGCATGGTTATGAGAAGCTGAAACTTGAACCACAGGTGCAGAAGAAGGGAAGATGATGCGGTTAAATGCTACACATTGTGTTGTTTCAGGACCATGGCCAAGAACACCACACAAGCTGGATCCACAAGAGTACACCGATGAATTGTTAAGCAGCAAGGTATGATACCTTCCCGTTTTTATCTGCATCTGCTAAGAAAAAATGTGTATCCACCATAAGGAAAAAAAAAATGAGAGAGAAAATGTTCCTTCTTCAATAAACTTGATAAACCAGAAAGTTGCATCATCGAGCAAAAACCTCAAAATAATTCCAGACCACAGGTCCACAGCCACCTCACAAGAATAGCACACATAAAGATCTAGACAGCAAAAAACAGAAACCAACCCAAGAATAGGATTTAGGTACCCTAAATGTTTCGTATCATCACAATCCTCTGAGTAAGATCTGATTCATAGGACACAGAAAAGAAGGCAACAAAGTACTGCATCCAGCAAATTCCCATATAGAAAATTTCAAACAGCATTCACAGCCATTCAACGGAATAGCAGAAAGTCACAAACATGAAATACAAACTTTCAATCAAGTACAAGCTTAAGCAATGCAAAACCTTCATCCAAATCTGCATATAGACATGCAAAATCAAAGTTCTATACAGTCTTAGAGAGGCTGTCTAAATGTGCTATTGAACTTTTGGCCTTTGGTAACGTTTACATGAAGCCACTTACACATGAAGTAGACCAGGTTAAGCAGCTTAAAAGTTGCATGGAGATGAAAATGGATTATGACAACCTTGTGAGGGGTGATAATTATCCCAATGATCTCTACTTTGCAAGACTAGCAAACTAAGTATAATATGACAACATAATACAATGATAAAAAAAAAATTATGTACATACAACGAAAGCACTGATGAATAAAAGTAGCAGTACATTGCCTGCGGAGGTGTGAACAATGCCATTGGCTTCTTCAACCGACTGCAAGAATCTCAAAACTCTCTTCCAATTCTTATCACACTTTCCCAAAAGCGCCTCCTTAGCATCCGAGCTCATGGAAGCATAAATCCGATGCAACCCACATAGCTGAAACGCTGCCAAATCAACCAAAGACCTAAATTTAAGGGGATACACACCTTGAATCCCACCAAATGCCCGAGAAGTCAACTCCAAGCACACTAGATCAAGGGCACTCAATCTCCCAGACGTCAGGATTCCCAATATCACATGCCAAGGCAGTTCGTCGACTGACACCGCCCCACCCTGATCCTCCATTTTCCCTAAATTCTTAGCCTATCAGCTCAACACAACACAATCCTCACGGATTTCAATGTACCCAATTGAGCTACACCTCAAATTAAGCACAACCCTCACAGATTGCAATGCACCCGATTGAGCTGCCACTCAAATTTCCACACACAAACCCTAAAATGATCACCAGAAAGGTCCCAAAGATCAAGTTTGTCCCACTACAAGCAATCGAACACATAAAACGATATAAACAAACTCACACCCAGATCACCAAATCCCAAAACAAACAATCCAATTCACCAAATTCATTAACAATTGGGTATTCAAAAATGAAACTTGATTCATCCAAACAATTGGGTTTGTTGGGATAGATGTGAAAATCGAAAATGCGAATGTTTGAATTTATAATAGTATGAAAAATTGGAGTGAATTGAGATTTGGGAAAATGGGAAAGATGAAAAGGTCGGAGCTTGGAAGGTTTCTTAGTGGTGAAGCTTTGAAATTGTCGTCGTAGTCGAGGATCGATCGGTCAGTAGCTGGGCATAGTGCTCTCCATGTTTTCGTTGTCATATGGTATGGAATGACGGGGAAGATCATGACATTGCTTGACCTAATCAACTGATTCAAAACCAGAGAACTCATAATTAAGCAAACGTTTTGGTCAGACACCATGTGTGTTAAATTTATTAAAAAAAAAAATACATTTTTCTGTGACGAAGATGAAATTTTTTTATAATAATAATAATAATAATAAATATATTATAATATAGGTGATTAATTTGATTTTTTTATTTTATATGATTAGAAATTTTTTTTGAAAATATTTCATTTAGTTTAGAACGATTAAAAAAAAAAGTTTCGATTAATAACTAACAGAGGGAATAGAAAAAAATATCGAAATTCATAAATCAGATTGTGTGAGTTGATTTTAATAAAGGAACAGCGAGTTTGTTGTTAGCCACACATAAATTGTGTGTTGATAAACACATCCAACGATGTAATTTTTTTCATTTTTTTTTGAATTTCTTAACGTGTTTTAATCTTCATTTTTCGTTATTCTCTAAAAACACATAATTGTATTGAAATTCATTTCAAAAAAGAAAGTCTTTGAAGTTCATTTCTAAAAGGAAAGTCTTTGAAATTTCTTCACAAATTTCGAAAGTACTTACAAATCACAATTATTAAATAAATCAGTACATTGTATTGAAAGAACCACTTGTTCACAATTACTAAATAAATCAGTACAAATCACAATTACTAAATAAACAAAGACTTTAAGTTTTTTTTTCCGGTTATACCCTTTGAGATTTGTAAATTAATTGGTGAATAGAATTGTGAGTGAGTGGAAAAAAATGGAAGAAAAATTATTAGATTTAGTGGATAAAGAGAGAGAGAGATGATTATGAAGATGATGTGATATATAAGTAAAGGTATTATACATATTTTGACTCTAAAACATTTGTCGTTTTTTAAAATATTATAATTTACGTTGGATATTTATATTTAATAATATATTATAATGTATTTGAGACGAAAAGATTATCATATAAAGAGGTTTTCAATCATTGTTATAATTGTTGGGAGAACAATAACAACTCGATCTATATTGGATTACCAGTGTGGTGTACATTGCATACTTTTTTTTATAATATCTAATCCATAAACAAAAGGGAGGCATAATTTTTAGCCTATAACACCCCCTCGATGTGAGTGGATAAAACCATGAGTTGCTTGAGTAGTTTTATGGTTGATTTGATGAGTCAATGCATCTTACTTTGGTTTGAGTTTATTGTCTAAGTATTTCTTTGGTACTTTTGTTACTAATTGTCAGATAGTTTAAGGAAGTGTTTACTAGGTCATAAGACTAACAGAAAAAGGTTTAAGAGGAAGTGCTTGAAAAGTCAAGTATGACGTGAAAAGATTTCAGAGATATGAAAGGTGGCATTAGAGTCCCAATGGTTATTAGATTTGGAGCAACTACGATGTAATATGGACATGAGTGTGACGGGAACATTGCATCAGAGTCTCAAAAGGAGTCTGACTGGTTTAAAATTCGAAGAGCTTGTTTTCAGAAGCATCAGACTAGAAAGGTACTTATTAGAGCGGTTCTAGAGAAACTACTTTACGGAGAGAGAGTTACTAATCTGACGAAGATTGGGACGACGTTGTAATAACCAAAGACCATGTCTTAAACCTATTAGAGCAGTTCCAGGCTCACTCATTAAACCTTTAACAGTGATCACAATAGATATTGAAATTCTCGTAGTCTTACAATATAACCTAGAAGGTGGTGAATAGACTATTCAAAAATTTTCTTAGCGAACTAAGCAACCTTGTCGTGATTTGTATGCACAAAATCTAATGTAGACTTATGAAACTAGTCTGCAATTGAGATTTGATCCCTTAAGACTTTATCTCCTTGTGTCCAAATGATTTCCTAACAGTTCTAATGTCAAAGAATGTAAAGCAGTATAGGACACAAATGACTTATATTGGTTCAAACAGTCTTTATCAAATGATCAATGAAAACTTAGTCCAGTCTTCCCTTGATGACCAGTTTAGTCAAGACAAGAGGTGAGTTCACTATCTCTTTGTTTTGACTTACAAAGAATCCTTTACAAGCTTACAAAATTGCTAAGGCAAGAACCCAGAACGTTGCACAGATCACTTTTGGACTCTACTGTAGTTTGTGTTTTTGAACTAGACTAGTGAACTCCTTCTTTCAAATCTTCAATCCAGCTCTTGAGAACGATTGCACAATGAAATTTGGAGATTTTTCAGCTTGCTAGTGTATCTCATAATTGTCGTCAACCTTCTCAGAGTGGAAACAATCCCCTTTTAATAGCGCTCAGAGGATTAGAATTTGTGACTGTACTATTTGATGTTAACAGCTATCTGTTTATCTCATATACCATCCTTAATGACGTTGACAGGTTCCCTTCTGAACAATCTTCAACCTTGTACAGTTTTTCAAACCTCAAATCTTCGATGAGACCCTTTCTCATATCCTCTTTCATTCACCAATCAGCCTCTGCATTCCTCAGTCTGTAGAGCTTCTGTCTCTGTTGTAAGGCAGCTCTGCTATACTCCATCTGCTGCATTATAACATGGCCTTGATCCTGAGACTTTGATCCTAGATCCTGACAGATTTGTGATCTTTTGATGCCCATATTCGTCCCAAACACTTATCTAGAACTTTTTGATGTAGATTGCATCTAAGTGATCCATAATGACTTTCCATCTATGATCCTCTGCTGCTCTACTGTATGTTTCCTAGACTGTATCTATCTATCCTAGTTCTCAACCTTAGTGATTGACCATGAATATGTCATAATCTAGAGATTTGTTCATCAATTTCTATACAAGTGGAGGGATTGTAAATTTTTAACAATCTCCTCCCAAATTGATGATATCAAAACTCCAATTTGAAAATAACAAGTTCACTCCAATTTAATAAAAACTTACAGATAGATTATTTTTTAATAAAGTTTTTGAAACAACAAAGTGCAGAAAAAGTTTGTTGAAAACTAAGAGATTACAGGGCATTACAGATTTTAAGGAAGTTACCTTCCTTCCCTATGTCTTGTATGACCTTTGTAGTCTCTGTGTTCCTCTCTTCTGTTGTGTTTGGACTGGTCTGCATCGTATTTTCGTTCATGCCTTGGAGAGTCCGTAACACCTTGATGTTCCATATAATGATAATAAATGATGTCACTGTCGCTGAGTCCCAACATCCCAGTTAGGCAAAAATTACTTAATCGGTTTAGGTACAGAAATAAATAAAATTCACTTAAACATAAACCAATAATGTTATCTAATACATCGGAAACTCCTCATTTATTATATATTTTATTTAGTCCATAATTACATTACAGTAGATGCATATTAACACCATAACCTATATCACACCTGCCCTCGTCTTTGACTCCTGAAAACACAGAGGAAAAAAAAACACAAAAAATAATAACCGTGAGTCATATGAGCTCAATAACGTGTCGGTCTCCTTACCAGGGGTTACACGAGAGAAGAAGGCAAGAAAAGAAAAAGGAAATGACCACTTAGGTCCTTTGTTCCAACACTCTGAAAGTATCATGTCAATCCTGTATTCACAATTATCATCTTAAAAACACAATGAAGACTGACAATAGATATCCTTAGTGTTATAATCGTGTCCTTGGCGAGACTTATTCAATATCAACTTATCAAGCTTTTTTTAGCTTTAGCTAAAGGGACATCCACGAAAGGGGATCAACCAAACCAAAGTCCAGGGTCTCCTGCTATGAGTTTTTCTCATACCAAAACAACTTCACGGGGTCGACGAAAGAATATCACCTCAAAGTCACTGTATAACACAAACGACAGACACACCGCTCTTTGTGTTTTATACCACGGAGTTATCTCACTAATTATGGATTTGCACTCCTTTTACTCACTCATCCTCTTTACCAGTAATCAAGGTATAACACAAACACACATATCATCTTATCACGGAACACAGCAGTTGCAGTCAGTATTTTACGTCAGCCACATCTAGTGACTAGTCCAAAAATTACAATGCATATTATTATACTCACGGTATAATAATACGTATCGTCACACACAATAAATCTAAACGCTATCTTCTTACACCGTTTTCCACACACACGAGTTCGACTTTTCCTTTATGTGTCAACAAACAGCGTCTTCAACTCCTATAACATATTAGGATTCACATATTAATATATTTCCTTGTGAATGTTTGTTCGCGTTATGAAGTTAAAAAGATTTGTTCATATTTCTTGAAAAATCGTCATATTAATGTTATGATGTGAAGCTAAGTTTTGTACAAGCCTTTTGATATTTATTTTGATTGTCCATAATGATGATTTTATATATTGAATATCATTAGAGGTATTTGTGAATGTTTGAAGTTGCTTTGGGGACAAAACGATCATTCTCGGTTTATAAGGTTCTGAGACGGCATCCCGATCTCTGGGACGGGCATCCCGACCTCTGAAACGAGCATCCCGACATCTGGAACGAGCTTTCCGACCTCTGGAACTGGTGTTCCGGATTCTGTCCAACATGACGTCTGGACGTATTTAAATCTACAAGTTCTTGTATACAAGTCCAAAAATTATTCTATAAAATTTTACATAAACTATACTTTATACTCTTTTCAGTGAATCAAAGTTTCCATCATAAAACCTTACCAATAATAACAGTTAATTAGTTCAAATTTATATTTTTTGCTAGTTCAGATAGTTTGATCTTAGTTCACTAATTTGCTCATAACTGTCTACATACAGCTCCATATAATTATTTGTAAACTGTTCTTGAAACTACACTTCCATATCTTTTCAGTAATATAAGGCTTATCTTATAAATCCTACTATATAATTTCATATCAAGACACAAAGTTATCTCTATAATTAATTTTTTATAGGTTGATATATCCACACGTTTTGATTTATATCTTAAGATTTCCTACTCCAAATCATGATTTATTAACTTTATTAAAAACTAAACATGTGAGAATTCAACATATATTAATATCAAAATTGATCAAAGAGTGTATAAGTTTTTACTAAATTTTTAATTAAGATGATCATCTTCTCCTAATAACGGTGAAGGATCCTCGTCGTACTCACGTTACCACCTAGCTTCTCCACTTCTCCTCAAATTTCTCCTTCTTTTCTCTCTTGCTTAACTCTAATCTTGCATGGTAAGGAGTATTTTGTTTTGTGTTTGTAAGAAATTTTCAAGGAGAAGAGAACTTGTATTTATAGGAAACTAAATCAATTAAAATAGTTTAAGTGGATAATTAGTAGTTAATTAATTTAATTTAGGTGGATTAGAATTTGGCATAAAGGAAAATAAGTGGCAAAATTAGGTTTAAGTCATTTTTATATAAATATTTTCATATTAAGATCGTATTTTCCCGTATTTACAAATCAGGGTTGTATTTCATTCATATTTTGTATTTTTTCCCTTTTATATCATGAAACAAGCCATTTAATCCCGTAAAATAAATTATAATGTACGATAATTTATTATTTATATTAATTATCGTGAAACTAAATTTTACGAAAATTTTCGGGTCCTTACGGAGTCTGACCTGTCCCTTCTATTCTTGTAGTGCTCCTTCGACCTGGATCTTTTTTTGACCCTGCCATGCTTGTCCTTATCTCTGTTGCTAGTGGCCTCGTCCTGAGATCTTGAGGGTTCCTTAGAAGTCCTTCTTTTTTGGACATCCTCACCTTGAGCAGTAGATTCCTTGTTCGTATGCCTCTTCTTGCTCCTGTCTGCATCCTCCTCCTTGGACTTCTCCTTATCTGCAGCCTTCTCCCCCTTTTTTGTTATCATCATTGGTTGTTTTCTGACCTTTGATTGCATCTATAAGAGCCTCGATTGCTTATTTGAGAGCTTGAAGTTTAGAGATGGTAGCTGCCTGTGCTGCATGAGCTCTATTGATCTCATCTTGGACCTTGTTTTCCAGGAGAATGATGCATTTCTCATTGTTGTGGATGTGCTGCTCAAGTTGGTTCCGTGTTTCCTGTAGAGTCCCTTGGAGTTTTCTGACTTGTGCTGTTTGGGAGCACTTGAGCCTATTGAGGGATGAAACACTCCTGTAGTATTGTTGTAGATTGATGGCATTGCTTTTTGTTGATCTCTTTCATGTGTCGTTGTCCAACTATGCCCATCATCTCATGAAGGTCTACAAATAACTTATGTTTTTTTTCTTTCTCAGCCTCCAGTTCGTTTGCAAGAGGCAGAAGGCATTTTAGGAGATCATAGAAGACATTCTTGTTCTATTCATGCATATCAAAGATGCCCTCTCAAGCTGAAGGACCCTGCGATCAATAGTGGATGGATATGACCCTGGCTCTGGTGAGGGAGGTCTCTCCGGCAATCCCATAATGATTTTTGATGGTGATAGGAATGTACAATCCCTCCATTGTATAGAAATTGATGAACCAAACATAGAAAGAAATTATGTATGTAATAGATTCTTAGGCTATGACAATTAGTTAGGTAGTTGCAGACTAGGACCGCAGGAGATGCAGCAGAGTGAAGTAAACCACTAGTGTAGCAGAGTGCAGCAGGGTGCAGCAGACCAGGCTGAAGGAATGTAGACTACCACGGACTAAAAATTTACAGGCCAAAAATCAACTACATACAATAGCAAAAGGTTCTCAGAGTTCTAATGATCTAGGACTCTTTCAGTGTTCAAGGCCATTTTCAGCAGCAAAGTAAAGTGAGTCATATCGCAGTGCAAGTATGCAAGCTGAATTACAGAAGACTGAGTACAGTACTGGGTGCAAACGAGGCTACACTAGCAAGCTGAGCAGATGAGGTTTGGAAGCTGTTGAGTGGGAGCTGAGTTGCAGCAGACTGACTGCAGTACTTGGTGCAAGTGAAGTTGCAGAAAGGCTGGATATGAAGACTGTGCAGTAGAGCTCATGCAACCGAGGGTGCAGCAGAGGCTGGCAACAGAGGCTGCAGCAAAGACTGACAATAGAGGTTATAGCAGAGGACTGCAGTAGAGGTTGTGCAGCAGAAGCGTGCAGTAGACCTGGTGCATGAGGCTGGGTGCAGTATGAGTTGTGCTGGAATGGAAAGGAACAGGAAGGGGTAAAAAACGAGAAGTTGAGGCAAAGGTGATGTGTACTGGATCAGAAAACATGAAGCCAAGTCAGTCTACTGCAGTAGCGGACAAAGCTATCACTATCAGATAGTATAGTCACGGGTTCTGGTTTTCTGAGCCTATAAAAGGGGACTCGCAGTGCAAAGAACAAGGTGGACGAGTCTGAGAAAAGTTGAACATCATTTGTGAGCTTTCAAAAGAAGAAAAGCCCTTGAAACTCGATGTGCGTGAGCTGAATCGAAGATTCAAGATTTGTGAAAAAGGTTCACTAGTCTGCAAGTGAAGAACAACAACTGCAGCAGAGCACTGCAAGATCTAGGTTCTTCAGTTTTTTAACAAGTATGATCTTATTGTAAAGGGGTTATGTTGTAAGCTAGAAACAAGAACTAGTGAACCTCCTCTTGGCTTGACTACATTGGTCATGACCAAGGAAAGACTGGACTAAGCTTCTGTTACTTGTTGGTAGCAGATGTCTGAACCAGTATAAAAATCCTGTGTCATTTATTTTTTCGCACTGCTTATCATTTCTAGAACTTTTAGTAAAGAATTTTAAGTCCAAAGGGACAAGCTTTACAAAGCTAAATTCTCAACTGTATAACTTTCGCAATATTACAACAAACTCAAGCAATGCAAACTAGCCCATAGCTTACAGCAAACTCAAATTTTTGAGTTAACCTGTTCATCCCCCCCCCCCCCTTCTTGGTTATTTTTGGGACTTTCAATTGGTATCAGAGCCTATCTTTCCAGACTTAACAGTTATTGGAAAGAAAAGATCATATCCTTTTATATCAGTCTGAAAAGAAGTTACTAACGGTTTATTCTTGTGAATATTCAATCATGGCTCCTCCAAAGCTACCAAAGTGTGCAAATAGTGGAGAGCCACCTTCCTGCTCCTTCGATAAGTTTAACCATTGGAAACTTAGAATGCTGGCTCATCTGGATTCCATTGATGAAAGAATGTACAACATTATCACAGATGGGCCTTATGATCAAAAAAGGCCAAATCCAATGGATGCCACCAGAGAAGTTGAAAAGCCTAAGTCTCTGTGGACGAGAGACGACTGGGATCTGGTTTTGGTAGACAGAATAGCCAAGAATCAGATATACAAGGCTCTAGACGATGATATGTTCGAGATCGTGGTCCACACCAACACAGCGAAAGAAGCATGGGAAGCGCTACTGCTGAGAAATGAGGGCACAACTAGGTCTCAATGCAACAGTACGACTGGGTCTCGATGAGAGCAGATGAGAATCTTACAAACTTTTATAAAAGGTTTAATGTTCTCATCAATAATCTCAAAGTTTTAGGAAAAACCTTCGATAAAAAGGAGGAAAACATTAAGTTCACGAGATCTCTCGGTGAGGCCTGGGGGATGAAGACAACCGCCATTGGAGAGTCGAGAGACCTTGCCAAAATTTCATTGGCCCAACTCTGTGGCTGATGCTCGTTGCAAAATGTGCAAATTTGTTTTTACCCCGTTAAAAATACTAATGTAGATATGGAAGCAGGGGTCGATCCCACAGGGAATGACAAATGTCGACCTAAACACAACTTGGAATAATTTCTACCCTAAGGAAGGGGTAAGATTAAAGATAAAATTCGTGGGGGGTGTGTTTAAAATGTTAAAGAGGAATAACTTAAAACTAAACTAACTAATCGAAAGGAAATAAAATAGAGCTAGGATATAGAGGAGTTTCCTTTAGTTGTGAAAAATATAGGGATAATGGTTGAATCGCTTTGAGTCACTTAGATCAATCATGGAAGTTTCTGAATTTTAGATGTAATGATTAACATGGAATGGCTGTAATGAATTTTGGCTTAACTCACTAAGTTCCTTACCTTCTAACTTCCAATTAGCTCGGATAGTTAAACTAACTCAATAGATAAAAACCATTTCAATTAGCTCAAACATGATTTAATCAAAAGAGTTGAATCATAACATGGAACTACCATTCATAACAAT
>JAOVYX010022221.1:0-14868 GCA_035668315.1 Drosera spatulata | reverse complement strand
GAAATTTTTTGTTGAGAAAAACAAAAACTAAGAAAAACAATGCAATAAACTAAAATAGTTCAACTGGGAATTTATGTAGAGATTTTAATCAAGTTCAACAAAATGTATGGCCTTCGTGATTTTCACTCGTCATGGATTTTAATCATTGACTAATAATTTTCATCTCATGTTCTAATATAGTAGGTGTTTGTAATTAGTTACGATAAAGAGACAGTTGCCGAAATAAGCTATTGGTTACCATAAAATATGTCATAACCAAACTAAGATAATTACTCTACGTCTAAATGAGAATATAACACAGACTAAATATATTGCATTAAGGATATTCCTCTAACACCTCACAATATTGACCTTACACAGATTAATTTCATATCGTGCTCATTTTCATATAATCATAGGTTAACCAAAAGAGAATAACATTAACCTATGAAGTTGTTATTATCATCAACCAAAAGAGAATTAATAGCCTGACTACGAACATACTTTTTTTGCATAATTAGATGGCCAGTCCAATTACTATAGATGAGTAACTAGTAATATCATCAACACATGAAATGGTACCATAAATGATGAACATAAAACTATTAAAAACAAAGATCACGTCTCATAAAATCCATGACTAAACTATAATCACTAAGCCATACTCAGATTTACGCTACCATCATCACAATACGAAACAAACAATTCATGCTAGGCACACGGACAGTCCTCTCGAATTATAATAATAAAAAGTAAAAGATACAAAACCCTATACCAATAGAGATCGGTCTAAACAAAGGTAGATCAATGATCTCTTCAAGTAGAGAGGGTTGCGTAACCTCAATCTTATTGTGATCCATGGAGATCGTCGTCTCAGGTTGAAGCGGCGTCTTTAACTCTCTGGAGAACTTACGTGAAAATCATGAAAAACTCCCTTCCCAACTCTCCTTACATTGATATTCGACATAGATATTTATAGGGGCAATCACAAGTAATAAATTACCCTAAAAATAGCAAAATATAACAATCAGATCTGGAGGGGTACATGGTCCATGCAGCCTTGGCAAGGCGCGTGCCTTGAGCACACGGCCCGTGCTCTTTCTCCCTATGCCATGCTCAGGGAAGTTTCGTCCTTCATGTTGCACGGCCCGTGTCTCTTGGAAATCATACATTCTTTATCAACTTCAAATAGAGTGCAAACACGTTCCATAAACTTCGAAATCAATAAGAAATTTCAGAAAATAGCTTCAAACTTCTCATAATCAGCTCATCCTCAAAAAACACTTCCAATTCCTCATTGTTGCAATAGAAAAAAGAGTATTACAATATCGATGCTCCAAATAACAAAAGGAACCAAAACAATACAAAATAATAATAAAACTGACACAAACAAACAATTTTGACTAAGAAAATGATGCGTGTTTACACACATAAGAAATTTCTTATTTTGGATGAAACATTGTGAACATTCCCAGATCTTGTTGCTTTAATCTATCATTCTTAATTTCATCAATTCTAATCAAACTTGTATTTTCCCTTGGATTTAAAGGTTGTGATGGGATCTTGATCAGCAAATAAGTTCGGATTTGGCTAACTTCAGTTGCTAGCTAACCGACTTGGTTTTCTAGACTTTGAATACTTGCTTTTGTTTCTTTTTGAAAACTCATTGTGCTTGCAACAAGTTGTTTCATTGATTCTTCCAGAGATACATTCTGATTTTTGTTTGCTTTCTGAGTTTGACAAGGTTGATTGAACTGATGATTTGCATTAAAAGCCATGTGGTGGTTGATCTTGTGTAAAAGGTGGATGTAAGATTCCATGAGGATTACTCCAACAGAAGTTAGGATGGTCTCTAAAACCTTCATTATATGTGTTCGAGAATGGATTATACTTATTTTGATTTTGGGAGGGACCAAAAAAATTACCAATAGCATTCATAGTTTCGATTTCAAAAAGAGTAGGACAAGCATCAAGAGGATGTCATATAGAGTTGCAAAGACAACATGGTTTGACATTGGAAATTTTATTAAGCACTTGGTTTAGCATGTTCATCATTGTGTTTAGTTTGTGTTCATATGAATTCGTGTTTAATTCATTCTTTCTTTCTTTGACCATCATTGCTAGTTAAAAAGGATTGAGTATTTTCAGTCATTTTGGAAATGATTTTTCTAGCAACAGCAAGTGTTGTATTGACTAAAGCACCAATAGAAGCGACATCATTCATTGAACTATGGTGCGAAGTAAGGCCTTTGTAAAAATACTGAATTAAAAGCTGTTCAAAAATCTGATGATGAGGACAAGTTACACAAAGATGCTTAAAATGCTCCCAATATTCATGTAGAATTTCAGTTGACAATTGTCGAATATCATAAATTTTCTTTCTTAGATTGACAGTTCTTGAGGCAGGAAAGAATTTTTCAAAAAGTATTTTTTGCATGTCCATCCAGTTTGTAATTGATCCTGGGAAAGATAATACAATCAATCCTTAGCGGAGTCTTGTAAACTAAAAGGAAAAGCTCTTAGTTTTATAATTTTTTCGTTGAATCCTTGTGGTTTCATGTTACTACACACTGCATGAAATTCCTTCAAATGTCGATGTGGATCTTCTCCTACTAAATCCCTAAAGGTCGGTAAGAGTTGAACAAAGTCAGAATTCAATTTAAAAGCTACTTCATCAGTAGGAAACACGATGTAAAGAGGTTTTTTCTCCATAGTAGGAGCAGCTAAATCTTTTAAGGTTCTTTCATTCTCATTTGCATTTACATTCGCACTAGTATTTGCATTCACGTTTGGATTCACATTCTCATTAGTATTTATAGCCATATTGAAATTAAAATAAAGAATAGTCTCACCAGATGTGTTTGAAAAATTAGAAGAAGAAGAAGAACTAGCCAAATTTTGACGTTAAGGCAAGGGATATTGAAACTTCACACCTTCAAACAAGGGCAGAACCAGGATTTTACAATTTGGGGGCCTGTCTAAGGAGGTGAAAAAAATGAAATGTAAAATGTTGGATGTGATCTTCATTACACATATATGTAAGATTTAAGCTTAATATATTTTTTGACAAAATGTGGAAAAATGATAATTCTTAACAAATTTGGCTTGGTTCGTTTTATAATTTAGTCGAACATAAAATGTCTTATGATAAAAACTCATTACCGAAAAGGAAATATAAATTAATAAGTATATATATATATTAGTTAAAGAAGTATTAGGACTAAAATTAGAAACAAACAAGGACAAAAAATAGTCTCGCCTTAACAATGAATAGAAAAGTAAATATTGTACATAATACCAGTAAGGTGGAGCTGAGATTGGCATTGTGTAAGCTGGCATATATTCGAGTTTTTTCTTTCTTTCTTTTTTTCGTATTCGTCTCCAAGTTAATGCAATTTACCTTACCTTTTAAAAAAAATTACAATATAGTTTTATGTATAATTTACAAAGGATGTTAAACTAACATTAAAAAGTTTGAAACAAAACACAAAGAAAGCAAAGCAGATGTTTTAGAGGAAATAGGATATTTAGAAAAGAAATTTACCTAAAAAAGATGAGAATTTGGGACCTCTCAGTTGCATTATGGAAGAAAAAGGAAAGAATAATGAAGAGAGTGAAACCAAGAGGGGGAAAGAGCTAAAAAAAAATTATGGCAGGGAGGAGATTCGAACCTATACCAATACCTTGGGAATACTTGGTTTAAACCATTCAAGTAACTAAGCCTTGCTAGTTTATAAGAATCCCAAATAATTTTTGTTTATTATCCAAAATATAGCTACATATATATAATAGCTCGACAGAACCATCGGGGGGCCCTGCTTGCCCCTTGGTTCCGTCCCTGGCTTCAAAATTCTTCAACATCTACCAAACTTTAGCTTGCACCATCTTTTCACTTCTCAATTTCATGCAATGAGATTAATCCTAAGTCGTATCAGTAAAACACTAAAAATAAAAGATAAAGTGAAACAATAAAAATGATAAAAATAATTCTCGAAATGAAAATAATATATGTCGTTTTCTCCCCAACAACGACGCCAAAATTTTGTAGGCATTTGTCATCTAACGCATACAAAATTAATATCCCCCACTTAAATAAATAGCAGTGGCTTAGCAAACAAGGAGTCAGTCTCACGGGAGAGTAAGCAATATGTATGAAACTAAGCTCACTTATGAACAACTCGTGAATGATTCCTAATCAAAGCACCGTTTCAAGTTGTGGGACTGATTGTGACAATAATGAACTAAACAAAATGTTTGCGACTTTATATATCACGCTTAAAGGCAAGTGTACGGTGTCGTAGCAACTAATAAGAGTGAGTATGTGAGTTATCGTCCCACGAGGGCTTAATCCTAGCGACCGAATTATGAATAGTGTTCCTTAGGTTAAACAATCTAAACATGATGATTTGTTACGTAGCACTAAGGGTTCTGTTTACTAACTAAGCTACACGAAATCAAAAACACACAAGTATCGAAGATCGGGGTTCTAGATATGTGATAAGGTAGGGTTGCGACTTCGTCTTTCGATTAATCTAGTCACTAATGTTGTTTTACTAGTGAATCATGGATTGTGGTTGTCAACGGATCCCTAAGATGTAATCTACTATCTCTTGAGCCCTATACTACGTCAAACTAAACGTTGTCTTTAACATCTCTCGATGCGAGGCCGTCGTGTTATGATAAACATGAGATTTGGGGATTCCTTATGTGTCTCGTATGTCATGCAAGCAATCTCTCAATCTCACATTCAACATGTGGATATGTGATTTAGTCTCGATAAAAACTATCCTCTTGGAGTCAATTTCTACCGTGGATCATACAACAAGTGATCAAGTTGTTGAAGCATTAAGCATAACTGCATACTATAACCACCAAACAATCAAAACTAGATTAACAACACATAAATGACATAGATATAATCATCGACTGTATCACAACCCTAACGCAAGGTTTAGCTCATGATTCAAAAATACAAAGAGAATACATCAAACATGTAGCGGGCATAGTACTAATCATAGTACAAACAGTAAACAAGACGAGTCTAGAATGCTAAACCAATCAAGATACGAAGTTAGAATCGTTCTGATGAGAATCCTCGACATTGCTTCGTTTTTCGATGTATCGTGGTCGTCACCTCTCTTGGAATCACACCAAAGGCCTAGATTCTGTGTATGTGGTGAATGATCACAAGATTTGGGATAAAAAGAGGTATTTATAGGTAATTTGAGAGGAAGGAGTCTCGAGACATGCGTCTGGAATGGCCAACATGGCGTCTGGGTGTTTTGATGAATTTGTTGTAGGTTGGATTCTAGGAAAACAGGAGCGCGCTCAGGCGTGGCCAGCATGGCGCCCGAGTGCTTTGATACAGACACTGTGGCCGTGTTTCTGGCCAATACTGAAGCATGGGGCATGCCCTTGCTTTGTGCCCAGGCGCTTTGGCTTTGATACAAACACTATGGCCGTGTTTCTCGTTCTGTTTTGTCCTCGTTTCATCCTCATCTCCTCCCATCTTGTTCTTCGCTTGATCACCCTCCATCCTGATGTCTTTTGATCATCCATTTACTTGTTTTCATCTACAAATTACACCAAAACATCAAAACTCGTGAATATAGCAACTCGGACTTGAATCCATATGAATATGAATACAAAGAATAGAAACAACAGATTAAATTATGATAAAACTATGCGTGAATCCGATCGTGAACAATACAATAAAAGATATTTAGGAACATCCAAATTTCACTGTGATTTTATAACAATCATTGATTTGATCATGATTTAAGGTATAGTGTGAAGTTGTGATTATTATGACATAATATCACGCGCATGACATAAACTGGTCCAATAAGAGTATTAAGTCCCTAACATGAACAAATACGAAACTAAGCTAAACAACCTAATTTATTCACATGGAAAATAGATGTAGTCATATCTCATATAACATCAAAACAATTCAACATTGTAAAAATGTGATATACCAATCTAGGTTAGGCATCAAAAGAGTTCAATACTTTGACCTAAATCAGATTTGCTTCATATTAATCATAAAGAGTTATGATCAAATGCTCAATCAAAACTATGAACTAAGATAGGTGATCAAACTACTCAATTCACAACTTTAATAATTCATCCAATAAAGCATTTATCACTATCTAAATCAAGCATTAAGCTCATATCACATCTCATACATCATGATCATGGATCCATTGACATGCCCTAACAAGAAAACTACTCATTACTCATAGCAAAATCATAAACGACTTAGATAAAAAAAGTAAACAATAACGATATCATGATGGAATAAACTAGAATTACACAAAGTAATCAAGACAAATGTCTAGAACGGTTCTGTTGGAACAGGTATGCCTTTGAATAACACAAAATAATCAAGACAAATGTCTAGAACGGTTCTGTTGGAACAGGTATGCCATTTCAAGGGTCTTTTAATAGTTCTTGTGTTTTTAAATTATTTGAGTTGTTTTTATGGTGTTTTTAGCCTTTTCAAGTGTTTATGAGTGTTTTAAACTCATTTCAATACTTTTTTCATAATTTCTAAGTTATTTGAGGTTATTTTATGATGTTTTTATCCTTTTCATTTGTTTTTGAGAGTTTTAAAGTCATTCAATGGCTGTTTTCGTTGGTTCTTATGTTTTTAAGTTATTTGAGGTTGTTTTGTGGTGTTTTTAGCCCTTTCATGTGTTTTTTAGTGTTTTGAGATCATTTTAGGACTCTTTTCGTTGTTTCTTGAGTTTTCAATTTATTTGAGGTTGTTTTATGGTGTTTTTACCGCTTTTCATTCATTCTTGTGAGTTTTGAAGTGAATGGAGTTGTTCTTATGGTGTTTTTAGTTTTTTCAAGTGTTTTACAGTGTTTTAAGCTCATTGAAAGCTCTTTTGATAGATGCAAATAATGAACGCTGATCATGAAACAAGTTTATCTAACCTAATTCTAATGATCAAAATGTGAAAAACAATGAAAAATATTGTTTCTATCTAAAACTGATCTAAAAGCTCTTTAGAAAACGATGAATACAGAGAGTATATTAAGAAAAATATATATCTTTTGAACCCCATAAATATCACAATAGAAAATGTGTTTCCGAGTCGATTTCACGGGCTCAAACTCACACAATAATACATCAAAATCACCATGAATTCTCAACCCGCACCATTAGTACGTCACCATAGTATGTCAACAAATCAGCACAATACTATGTCAAATTCACGATGAATCCTCTACCTGCTCATAAGAATCTTAGGGTTTCTGGATTTTGGATATATTAGGATATCATATGGTTGTGATTGATAAACTGCGTGGAATGAGAATAAGGAATGAACAAAGTTTCAGGTTTGGTGGAGTGATTATGAGGTGTTTGTAATGCATCTATTCAATGTTGTGTTTTGACATTGTGTTCGAGTCAAGGGCATGAGAGTGAGAGAAGGGTTTTGCCTTCTTTGCCTTGTGATTTAATGATGATGACACCGAATTGAAGATGGGATAGAAGTCACATTTGTATAATCTAATTGTGGGTTGATTAGGTAAGATATATCTAGAGCTAAAGATAAAAGGAAATAAAATTAATATAATCTTTTAAAAGAAGCAAATGGGATTCAATTTATTTATATATATATAAAAACAATACATGGGAAAAGTATTTTTGTGGAAAAAAGGGTGTGAGGGGATTTATAAGGCATTTATTTTACAAGGTAGTATCTTCGGATAATTTTTTCTTTTTCTAGTATGTTATATCACATCAACTTATCTACTATTTCTTTTTCTTTTTTTTGCCTCACTCTCTCACACAAAACTAAAAAGATATAAATGTCATTATCTATAAGATTCGATACACGTATAAATTATCGTGTCGGTCAATCTGTTGTACTCCCTCCGTTTAATAACTTTTGTAACATTTACTTTATACACGTAAATTTAAATTTATCATTTTTTTTGAACTCTAATTGTCAACCACACAATATTTCTCTATTCAGCTACTTTAATTCTTAATCATATAATACTTTTCAAATATAAAAAACGTTGTAAATAATATCGGACGAATCAAAATGACAAAAGATTATAAAAATTTTAAAACGGAAGAAATTTATTATGAGACAAAAAGAATAAATATCTATTTTGAAACGGAAAATATACGATTAGAGGTAGGGGTTATAATTCTGTAAAAATCGAATGTGTTTTGATTTCGGTTAATCCAATTCAATTCAATTTTCTCAAAAATAGAAACTGAAACCTAACCGAATTATATCAATTTATTCTGTTTCGATTATCTGAAATTCGATTCATTTTTGGTTTTTTATCGAATTTTCAAAGGATTAAAAAGCATTTTTTTAAATAAAAATATTAAAAAAATAGTTTCAAAAGATAAAAGAAACTAAGCTATACATTCTTTATTTAGAGAATAATAAAATTTTTAATACACTTAATAAATATATTTGTGAAATAAAGAAATATAAAATCTTTCACCAAAGCCACGTCACGCGCGCGACTTGCAAAAGCCGCCTTTTCTCTTCTCACCCAGTCCCTTCTCCCTTTCATTAAACAATCCCAATAACACTCACTGCCCTGTCTCTTCAACCCACGTGGCGCACCTCTACAGGTAGAAACAGGTACAATCTTGACCGTCCATCAAACATCACATAATCTCTATCTCTGTCCTCGAAAGTCAAGACTTTCAACCTGACACACTAACGTGGACTCCTCCTCATCTCATATTTCGTCTTAGAGAGAGAACACAAACACATTAATCTAATCTTCTAGAGAGAGGGAGAGGAAAAAAATATAAATAAATAAAAACAAGAAAGAAGCGAGCCAAAAAATAAGAAAAAAAGATTGGAGTGAATTCATTCAAGATATAAGAAGAAATTAATTCTGTGAAAATTGATCGATTGGGAATCTTATCAGTAGTTTTGGATTTGATCAGGTGAGATTGTGTTACTCTTTCTCTCTTCTTCTTTGGTTCTGTTTTTGTGTCTCTGATCCTGTTGATCGATGAAGATAATGATAATGATGATGATTTCGTTTAGTACAGTTGGGCACTAATGTTACATGAGATTGTGTTATTTAGGTTTTTCTTCGATGTTTCGAATTGTTACATGCTATGGATTTGATAATTGTTCTTTTTTTTTTTTTTTGGTGGTAGTGTCTTGAAGTTATTTTCTTTCTATTTGTGTTTGGCCGGGATTTTCTGGGTCGATGTGATAGGGGATTGGAGTTGAATTTTGGTGAGTTTTGAGTGATTTGTGCTCTGGGATTGATGCATTCTGGGGTTATTTGATGTGGGATGATGATGGGTTTTGGTGGGCTTTGTTGGTTGAGTTTTAGTTGGATTTGACTTCGATTAATCTCATCTATACGCGGGTGTAGGCAAAGATGGGGTTTTAAGTTCTTTAATTAACTGTTCGCTTATCCATTGTGGGAAGAGATGCGCGTAATTGTGGTGCGAACATGTATTTGTGCTTGCATATCATGCTTAGTTGTGTTAAGAACACGTAAGTGTAACTTGTATGTCAGATAGTTTGATCTCCTCGTGGCTTGATTGTCTACGTGGACCTGTTTCGTTCAGAATGTAAAGTCGTTGGTAGTTTGTAGTGGGAATACAACTTTTCTTAGTAGAAATTGAAGCTGGGTCAGATGATTGTTTGCAGTAACGTGACAAGTCGGTTCAGGAAATGGTGTTTGTTTTGGCTCATGAGTTTGCCATGGTTGAAATTAGTTTTTGAATGCTCTCTATGAGCTTGTTTGGTTGAGGTTGGGTGTTGAGGTTGTCGACTACTTCACATTCACGACGGATGCGATCTACGCTCATCAAATATAGGGGTCTTGGTTTACTGAGTGCACTAAGCATGACCCATCCCAGGCCGTGCGTGGGTAGCACGGGCCATGTCGCGGGCCTCGACAACAAGATCTGATTTATTTAAATCGTATTTTTTTATGGGTCTATAAATACACTCATGTTATTATTCGTTCATATGAGTTTTTAGGGTTTGAGTTGTGATCTAATACAATCTAATACGTTCTGTAATCCGCTCTTCATTTAGTGTTTTGTTATCACGGTTTGTGGTAGTATTCTTGAGGGGTTTTTCTCCCAGTGTTCGGGTTTCCCCACGTTAAATCTTGCGTTTTTGTTATTGATTGTATCAATTTAGTATCTTCAAATCTTGCATTGGGTACAAGTTATAGAAATAAGCAGATGTGGTCAAACTTGGATTTGGTGCTTGTTGTTGCTATGTTTTCTATGTTGTAGTTTAGGAAGCTGGGAACGAGTCGGTACAGATGATATGCATATTTTGGTGATGGGTAGTTGTATTGAGTGCAACAGGTATAAAAGATGAGAATAATTTAGATAAAGACAAGGTAGAACCCAGTGAGTTGCACAAGAATTTGAATATATGTGGTTGTGATATAAGGTATATTTTTGTGATCATAATTATTTTATACTGTATTTATCATAGTCATTTCGATGATAAGAATAATTATATAACACAGCTCTTTTCTCGAATCCCAAAACGACTTAGTTAGACTACAGTACGTTGAAGATATAGTTTATCAAACTGTATTTGGAAATTCTATAACAGAATTAATGGCAAAGCAAATCTTTATGTTGTAAAACAGATTATGAGTTCTATTTGGGTAATTCGGTCTTTCGGGTTCGTCAACTCAATGTTTTAGTTCCTAATCATAGACGTGTTGGAGTTTCACTTGTTCTATTTCTCTCATGAATGTCAGACCTCACGCTTTTTAGGAATTACGGTCAATCGCATGATATAACATAGAGTGAAAATTATGATTAAGTGTTCATAACAAATTTTTCTTTTGGAAGGAGGAAGTATACAATAATTAATATAATTCGTTCAATATGAGAGGCCAAACAACATTAATATTTCTTAAATATTCAACTAAATGATTACATGTCAATTAAAGATAACGACAATAACGTTGATGCCCTTGCTTTACCTTGAAATCTCTCAGTCCCAATTTAACTAAAACGTTTTGATCCGGTATGAAAATTTATGTGTGTATTGAATTGTATAGGTAATGATACCTTTTTTCTTGTGAGTTTATGCGAGAGAGAATTGAGAGAAAAAAAAAGGAGAAATGATGGTGAGATCTATTGATACGATATAAAGTATGAGTGTTTTGTACGGGAAAAAATATCTTAATAAGAAGTCGCTTTATTTATTTTGAAATGACCTAGAAAGTAAAACGTTTTAATTAATTTAGGGCTATGGGAGTACTAAAATTAAATATTATCAACACTTTAATTTGACTATATATACTTTTCGATGTTTTCAATGATGAAAATTTTTTCGTGTAATATTAATGATAGTTTATATCGTGTAATTTAACCTATGATGTTTTGCGGGATATTTGTATATCGTTGAGTGATGGAACAAAACTCTTAAAATACGTGTTAAACAATAACAAAAATTAAATCGTTGTAACTTTTGTGGGACAAAAGAAATTCCGTTTTTAATCAAGGATTAGATAACATAATTTGAACTAAATTTAATTCCTAACTGTGGTTCGAATTCCTAATTTGATCCCCCCATTTTTTATGTTGTAAAAGACGAAAGGTAATGGGGCTAGACTCAGGTTTGGCTCGGGGCTAAGGTGACTGTGGGCTGGTTTAATGTAGGACCAATTTGGTCCATAATCGGGGTGTGGAAAGTGAGGGGATTTGCCAATGCAAATTTTATGCCTCGTGGCAATTTTTGTACTGTTCAAGGCTTCAAGCTGCTGAAGCAGCTCAACCTTTCGAGAGAAAATTGTACGGCAGATGAGAAACAGATACTAAATTGTACGGCAAAAAATTGCGATAATTTTAATCAAAGATGAGGGAGACATGGTTATGGTGTAGACATGTAAAGTAAATATAGACAAATTGAAGCACCCACTCAACTATGATTCTATTAATACAATGGATGAGGTGCGATTGGATGACGTATCATAACTCAATTAGGACATTGCACCAGAAAGAGAAGAATGATGCTGTCATATCCATAAAACCGATCCAGAGAGAAGAAAGTTCTTTTAACTTTCAAATTCTTGTTTCTGATGTCAAGAAAAGGCCAAATTGGATTTTCTTCCAGTTGTGCTCATTTTGCTTCCTTAAAAGACAAAATCTCTTTGTATCTAAGATGTTCTATTTGTTCTGGTTCAATTGATTCAGGGGACGGTTTTCTTATAAAAGTCAGAACAAGCAAGTCATTAGCTGATTGTGTGGCTTCCACTCCCCTGAAAAGAAGGCAGCAGAACAAAGCCTAGTGAGTAATATAACGTCTTTTGAGTGTCCTCAATTATGTTCTATGTGCAGCTTTGAGAATTCCTTTCCAAAACTCCTAATGTTATTTATTTCCAGCAACAGCATATTTGCGGGAAGGGAAGGTTATACTGGAGTTAATTCCCTGCTGATGATTGCGGAGCAAGATTGTGGTAGGCATTGCAAGCACAGATCAAATGCCATCGCTGTTGATGAAGTCAAACATGGACGGGGTCAAAGAGAGAAGCAGTCTACGTGTTTGTCAGAAATCAAGTTTGATATGCAAAAGGTCTTGCTCTCATGCCAAGATTTCTCAACTAGCGGCAGGACTTAGTACATGCATGTATAATTGCCATAGCGGTAGGCATTCTTGAGTTCTACTTGAATGCAACATTTTCACAAAAGCAAAATTGTACAGAAACAAGTTCATCATTGTACATGTTCTAATGCATTTTATTTTTTCAGCAAACGAAGAGACTGAAGTGATTAAACCTACCCACAGTCAGGGGTTGTTAAGTGAACAAAATTGTCAAACGAAGGAACTCCAGGCAACATTTATCTCCCCTGCCATGGAAGGAAAGGTAAAACCATATTTATATGGATTAATCTTCTTATGCTATGTGGTTTTTCTTGTGCAAGATTATGAAACGGGTGACTGTACATGCATGATGAGCTCATAATGTAAGCTCCGGAGACATTTTGTTTGGCTGTTACGTACAGAACTTTTTTCCGCTGCATAATCTGTGTCATTGGGAAGTTGATTGATCTTCTTTATCTTCTGTTGAAACTTAGAGAGTCAAAAAGTGTAAATAGTGCTTAACTTCGGAAATTTTTTTCCCAGCATTGGTTTCATCAAATTATCGGGTGATGGCTCAATGTGTAATTGTAAACCTAAGTTGGAATTTCAGTTATACAGTTAGAGGTATAGGGTCCATGTACTAATTTTCATCATTTTGTGTTAAACTTTAATCATTTCCTATATAAAGCATTCTCTTTGCTTCTAGAAGCTAGTGATTATGCTTTAATGCTATTTTGATCAATTTTTCCTGCAGGAATCGACTCCATTCTCTTGCCCATCAAAATATGAGACGATTTTCTCACCAGTAATGAGTACATTTTATGTTCATAGTTCAGAAGAGATACATGATGATGAAGGTAATGCAAGAACCATACACACATCTAATCACTTACCACTAATATAGGAGATTCACTTTCTTGGCATAACCTCTATTGGCCCTGCAAAATTTAACCTGCAATGATGCCTCATTAGTTGTCTGCTTGATTTTCAGAACACTATGGGGAAAAAAAAACTAAAATTCTATAAATGGCTGCCTGCGCTATACGAGTAAATTCTGGGCTTTTGACCAACATTCATGTGAAACGTGCATAAAGTATTGAAAAATATGCTAATTGTACGTTTGCTTACCAAACTTTGACATGTAGATGTCTGCATGTGACAACAAATAATAGATGATTGTTGTCTGTTTGCACAATTTCGGGCTCTAAAGGTGGGTTTTTTTTTTTTTTATTCATGTAAAAACCTTTCTTCTTAGCAGCGATTTTTGCCTCTCTCTCTTGGTTCAGTGGTGATAGATGAGTTTTCCTTATTTGTGTGTATGTTTGATATTCTTCATGCATTTTTACGATGCAGATTGATAATTATTTTTCTTTTCTTGAAACTTCTGTGGCATGCTGGTGACACTGTCTTGCAGGAAGTAACATTGGCTCAGATCCATCTAACCTTACTGAAGCAGACGAAAGTGATGGTAACAGTGGAAGCTCATATGAGAACCAAACTTGCAGCGCATCTGATTTTTATATATCCGATATGGTTCTTGCAACCTTTCCGTCGGATGATAGTGCATTATGTGATAGTGTTGTGAGGGTTAATCCTTTTCTTGCGTATGATACTGCTGCATCCAACATATTCTTTGACACCGATGAAGGATCCATGAACCTACCATTTGTTGATGATTCTGTGGACTTTATTAACTTGTCGAATACTCAGCCATCAAGAGGAGCAGAGATACAGTCAGAAGATTCAAGCTTTCTTCTAGCAATCCATCAGATTAGTCCTTCAGATGCAGGCTTGCATGATGGCGCTTGTGCTAGACTGGAGCATGGCGAATGCTTTGATCCTCATTCTTTCATTAGGAACTTACCTGAGTTATCAGATGCCCCTGCTTGCCAACCAACCATATTGACAGAGGATTCGCTTACAAGAAAGCCCGTAACACTAGTCCTTGATTTAGATGGTATGTGTTTGATTTTCCAGCTGGCAGCGATTTCGCCACCGTGGAGTAGCCAATGTAGCGTTTTAAACGTAAGATTAATGCCTGGTAGATTTATTAGTTGTTTGTTCCCTGCTGTTCGTGATCAGGCATTCCAATGATAACTCAGAGTCGTAAGGTCAAACTGTTTATTCTGTACCATGTCTTTGTTTCGTTGATTTTCTTAGTTCTTTGTCAACCCTGTTATGTTTACTGACAATCACATACATTTTGTTCACCAGAGACGCTAGTCCACTCCACATTAGAACACTGTGAAGATGCAGACTTTACTTTTACAGTTTTTTACAACATGAAGGAGCAGACTGTATATGTGAAAAAGAGGCC
>JAOVYX010022220.1:0-43783 GCA_035668315.1 Drosera spatulata | reverse complement strand
GTGAAAGCATAGCCACTCGTGTCGAAGTAATATGAAGGTGTAAGCTTACACAACGCTTCCCATGAGAGGTAGACAGAACCAAGGCTTTGACCAATCATAGTGAATCGAGGATAGGTTTTTTCTTCGATCCACTTCCTTTTATTCAGATGCACCACCTAATATACAAAGTAATTCGATAGATAAATCAATAGACATATAAATCAGGCTTGTGCTGTTATTCAAGCAACACTGGAAACTGATAACCAAGTTATGACCCCAAATCCGCTACCTGAGCTTAAAAAGGTACAAAAGAGGATAACAAAAGATAGCAACTTATGCCATGATAGATTGCAAATGAGACATGATTTCTCTGTTATTTTCCAGACACATTTAACCACTCAAGGATACGGGAAAACAGGTCCATAACTAGTAAAGTTCCCTTATCTTCCCCAATCCATGAGTTCTATTAGGCATTACCTTAAAAAACGAAAACTTCTGATACAAAATTCTACATTGAATCACCTACTTTTCTGCCCATCTCACCAAAAACGGCAACAACTACATTTGTTGTTAACTCGATTGCAAACCCTCAATGCTCACCAGGTAAACTCAAGCTAACTGGCCAATAATATCAATGTTCAAGGTGAAATTCTCAACAACCAAATCATTCCCCAAATCTAAGAGGTCGTTGAAAAAAGATGTTAATCCTTCCATAGAACTCTGCGAACGATTTGTTTACTACATAAGCATAGTATGTTGCCGCAAGGAACTATGTGGCACAGATCCTATGGATGAGCTTCAACATCTAGATTATTTGATACACCTATTGCGATTTCAGAAAATCCATCTATCCAAAATCATCACCAAACTTAACACCCCAAATCCCTAACGTAACACAACCAACAATCCCAATCACAAAACCAAACCCACCTCCGGTCTCTTAACCAACTCAACCCAAACCGATCAACCGCTCTCCCCATCAAACTCTCCGGCGTAGCATCACGATCGCCCGTATAAACAACACAGTCCAAAATCAGGCCGTTCGTCCTGGATCGCCCTGACGGCGCACCAGAGAACCCTTTCTCCGCCACCGCCGTCGTTGGTGATCGGATGAAAGAACGCCACCGTGTTCCGGCGGCGGGTTCGGCGAGCGGAGAGGGTTTGGAGAGAAAGACGGATGATCGCTGCGATGAGTTCTGAGAGGAGGAGGAGGAGCCATTGGAGGAGTGGAGACACCATTGTTGGCGGCTCTCAATTGGGATTTGTTTGTTAGGGTTTTGATTTTGCCGGTGATCAGACTTCCAGTTCCAGTCGTGTAGTCTGTATAGGGAGAGCATAAATGTTTCATAGCTTTGTTTTTTTGTGGGTTCTTTTCCACTGTTTGTTTCTCTCAAATTCCTTCCCACATTTTCACCCAATCCACATCAATTAGCCTGTAACAGGTCGTCTTCTGTCAAAATACAGTATCATTCATTTATGTTTAGCAATAATATTGGAAGATATATCTGGTACAATAGAAACTAGTTAACTTAATATAATGTTGTTTTTGAAATAACTTATTCGATTTTATCACATAATCCAAACAACTTATTATAAATCGATTAGAAATTGTTACGAAATCAATTAACCAGTTTATCCTAATGGTTTACACAGATCGAGTAAACATTGATCGATCAACAAATCGACCAAGTTATTGATTTGGAGTAGAATTGTGTAAGAGATAGGAAAAGTACTTGATTGATTAGGCAATTTCGCTTCACATACTACAGGGTAGCCATTTTTGGAGAGGCATATGCTTCACACAGACACCATACATCATACTTAACTCACAAGACAATACAATTCAAATTAACTATAGGTTATAGAAATTCGTTGCCTTTCCCAGCAATTGCCAACCTTCAAGTGTCTAGATTTAGACGGGACCTTAAACAGACCAATCGAATTCATCAACAACTCGATATTATACTGATTACATTAGATTGAACTCAATCCATCAATTGCCTCAGAAGAACACATTCCCATAATCAACATTGGCATCAACCAACTCCTCAACCCTGAACACTTGCTTCCTGTATGATAATGCAAAATCCATAGATTCCCTGCATGCTAGAATAAAAGTGATCAATACACAAGTTTGAGCCACGACCACGACCAAGACCAAGAACCTCCTATTGGCTAATTTGATGTTACAGTTACACTGATTGAATTTTCTCAGTGCTTGATGTACGAACTCAATCCATCAAATTCGCCAGACAAACGCATTCTCATCATCCCCATTGGCTTGAAACAGCAACACAGCTCCAAAGGCTCAGTTTGCTGTACAATCCTGTACATCATATGCACTAATTCTGTAAGTTCCCTACATAGTAAATGAAATCATATACGTTACATTCAACCGGAGTCACAAAGAGTGATCACTGGACGAAGAACCCGAAATACTACCATGTATAATCTTGTACATCATCGTATGCCTAATTCCGTAAGTTCCCTAGATAGCATGTTACATACAACTCGAGTCACAAAGAGTGATCACCGGATGAAGAGCCCGAAAAACTACCACTACCACTACCACGACCACAATCACGATCACGATCACGATAAGCGTCAGGATGACGACCATGATCAAGTACGATGTTAAGACCAAGAACATCAATCAACGCCGTGGCCTTACTTTTCCCCCTCGGCGTCCCAAAATCCGCCATCTCCACCACCCCCTCGACCGCCTCCTCGTCCATCATCCCCAACACCTCCTCCCTCACATTCCCGCCACCAAACCTCACAAGATTCAAAACCCCCGCCACCGCATTCTCCTTCACCCTCGTCCCACACCCCGCCTCGGCCATCATCCCCACAAACACCCTCACTCCATCCACCTTAACAAAGCCCTCCCAGCTCTCCCTACACCCCGCAACCTGCCCAATAACCGCCAACGCATCCTCCACCAATCCTTTTCTCCCATCCCTCTTCACGACCCTAAACAACGCCTCCACGCCTCCTAATTCGATCACACTCCCTCTATTCCCTTCCCACAGTGTGATCCCAAACAACGCCCTCAACACATCCCTCAGGGACCTTCCATCATACTCATCATGTTTCTTCACAATCCTAACGAGTGCATAGACAATGTCACGTTTCGACCCGATGATGGGCCGAGCTCGATCGTCGATCATGAGACTCGTCAGCGTCGCGGCACAGCACTGGAGCGTGGTCGGAGATGTGTGATCGTCCATCAGGGTGTAGGAGATCGTGTCGAGGAGGCCCGGGGTGTCGAGGAGGGACTGTGGGGTCGTGATGGAGATGTTGAGGAGTGCTGCCGCGGCGGCGGATTGGGCATCGGGGCAAGAAGAATAAAGGGTGTCGGAGAGGAATGGGATGGCGCCGAGTGAGGCGAGGATTGGACGGAACGATGGATCCGTTTTGGTTAGGAGATGGAGCTCTGTGAGGGCGGCCAGCCGGGTTTGTGCGTCGACGGAGCTGAGTTTCGTGATGAGGGACGTTGCTGTTTGGTGCTTGAGTTCCGTCATCGGAGGAGGAGGTGGTGGTGGTTCTTGGTGGTCGTTGTGTGATCATTTGGTAGACAAAGTCCTTGGTTTTGGTTTTGGTGTCGTGGAAATTTGCTATCGTGTTCAGATTGTGATGGATGTTCAAACGTGTGATGATGAAGGGGCAAATTGTCAACTGAGACTTCCATGATACGCGTTAATATCGTCACTTTGACGACGTGTTTACATTTCTGGTTGTTACTGCTAGTCTAGGTGATGGATGACAGATCTAAGACACTAGCAGTCTTGAATAAATGACAAATACAGGATATGGAGTAAAAAAGATATATAGATAATCTCATGATTAAAAAAAAATTGTTTATCAAACCCTTTTGGATTTTAAATATTCCCTCCGTTCTATTCAAATTATAATATTTTTTTTAGACGTCCTATTTAAATTATAACCTTTTCATATTTAATAATTTTCTTCACACAAAAATATCAAAATATTCATATTTTATATCATATCAACTCACTCATCATCATTTCTCTTTAATCTTTTTCTCATTCTTTTATCTCACACATTCACAAGGATAAAATTATCATTTCCTATTAATTCAACACACATACAAATTATCATGTCGGATCAAACCCTTACAATTTGAATGGGACGAAAGGAGTAAATATAAAGATCTTATCTTAAGTCATTGAATCCCTTTTTCTTTTAAAGGATTTTGTCTTAGCACCAAGTAATAGGAATAGTAATAATTAAAATGAAAAAAAAAACATAAAATCTAGACAAAACGAAATAAGGATTAAGTCTTCGACTAAATGAATCAAGCAGAAGCCTCATTCCATTCCAATTTCGACACAAGAAGGAAAATTTTGCATATTTCTTGTGTCAAAGATTAGGAAGACAACGAATCCCCTAACCCTTCTTTCGATTTCTATCTTTTTTGTTGTGCATTCTATTCTAAAATATCATACTACATCCGTTCCATAATATAGACAATATTACACATTAATCACACTATTTATTACGTATTTCGATATATTATTTTTTATAAACAAATGATATTATATGAATTTTATTTCGATTCAGGATTATGATTTATATCTTATATTATTTTTAATATTTCACGATAAATTTACGAAAAATATCGTTTAATGATTTCGTATATCATTCGTAACGTCGTAAACTTTTTCGTTTGTATGGTCCTCCATTTTCTATATTATGGAACCTAAAAAGTGAGTCTTACGCTGTGGGAACATAGGTAAGTGTCACCAATCCCTGGAACAACATCATATGGTTTTTAGAAGGCATGAAGGTTACTGAGAACAATGTACTTCAGACAAAACAGCACATCCCCAACCGTTGGATCATGTGCTTTGAGTTTCATTGATCGCACTTGTATGTCATACAACACCAAGGGAAACAAAAAGGAAAACGTGTGACGAAAGTTCATCTTCGTCGATGATGAGAGTAAAAGCTTGATAAACAACAAATTCTAAAGAAATTCACTTCATAAACAACGTGAAAACTGAGTGCATCGTATATGATTGACACAAGAAAACATGGCAGAACCAGCAAACATCAACATGATAATATGATCAACACCACATGTTCTGGTTTTGTTTACAATCCGAGACATAGCAACATTCATTTAATTTGATCAAAATACTTCAACCAGCCATAGTTTCCGCAGTGAAAAGCAAAAAGAAACATGGGCTTAAATATGAGAACACCAAACATAAGATCCCAACCTGTTCGATTCAATCAACTCCCAAGCGCACAATCAGATAACATCACCCAAAAGCTCAGATCAGACTGCACAAAAATCCCTTCACCCCTGAATTCATCAACTGCAGAAACATCCAAAGTCACTCTTCGACAACATTCACCAACTCGTACTCGACCAAGGAGAGGTTGTTGTCCTCTTTGACCACAAAAGTAGCAGGTTCAGTGATCTCAATCCTCCCCCATTTGTCAACTGCAAGTCTCATGGTCCCCTTGAACATGTCAATCTTGGCATTGCGAATGATAACAGTTTCACCAGGCTTCAACAGATCAACTGATCAAGGGAAACAAGGAAATCACGTGAATAAAGATGGTAACGGACAAAGACACAAACAAGAGAAATATACTTTTATTCCTGTCTTGGCATAGAAAACCCATTCATATGCCAACTACCAAATGAAAACAAAAATCAAATTGTTCTGAAATTAGCTGAATAGATAGGCATGGAGGGTAAGAAAAATAAAATAAAAAATGAAACAGAAGTTAAAATGAAATAATCATCGTTTTGCAAGTTTCTCTCACATTCCTTACAAAGTTTCATGGACAAATAATCAAGTCAAGGCCAGAATACCCTGAAGGTGTGTTTGTTTTGGGATTAAAAGGACAAGGACTAATAATCCCCCTTAATCACTTATCCCATGAGTGTTTTGGGATTTTGGAGTTCATGGGAAGGGGACAAGTTATCCCACCTAACCAACTTAATCTCCCATATGGCACCAAAGTCGATTCTACATTCCAAAATAATCAGCTGGCAATGAAAAATGAGCAAATTCCTTTGAATTGAGCATTTGAGAAGAAGCAAACAGATAGATAAACATAAAAATAGAACTTTGACTTCAAGAAATTGAGAAAACTCCTCTTTCTGTGTAGCCATCAGAGTCGATGCAACTACCTAGCATATATTATAACTAGAGCTCAAGAGGAGAGACAAATTTGTGAAGTGATCAATAAAATTTTACAAACAGAAATGATATCATGTATTCATGATCGACTCTTCTAGATCCAGGCACTTGAATCGAAAGCCCCATGAGATGGAAGTCTGATCCAAATCAAAGGGAAGCTATATAAGATCCCGATCCAGCAAAAACCAATAAAAATTTCCCTGGAGTGCATGGTATAGTCACAGTGTAGAAAATAGGAATAGGAGCCAACATGAATAAGTTGCCATGAAATGCCAGAAAAGACCTATGTGACAATTTTCCTAAATACAACCACACCAACTCAGACATACTGAATACTATAGTTGTCAATAATAGTAGTATATATTAAGGAGAAGATGCAATGAGCATTGAGTAGCACAAACAAGAAACACTCTCAGTCGAGCAAACCATACAGAGAAGCTGATCATTGTCATTCATCCATTTTGGATTCGGCAATCAAAACCATCAAAGAGGAAAAGGCTGTAAAAAGACACCAAACCAACCTTCATAGTTCAAGAGACTAACACTCTGTAAATATAATTTGCGACTAAAGAGCCACACTTGAGCTCTCGGATAATTTCATCCTTTAATGAACAGATGAGAGGGGAAGAGTTTCATTACACATTTTTCTGTTTCTCGACTAATATCCCACACTCTCATAAGACTATTAGAATTTTTGAACTGCAGTTGGCTCATATCCTAATGGATGGGTATATTGGGTGAATAGGAATAAAAATATTCAATAATACAACTAGATGCATAAACCTTCCAAAGAAAAACATGGGATGATGGGATACTTGAACGAGATTAGAATACATGTCATCATTCCATTCCCAGAATACGCAGAATGAAGGTTAAGAAGATATTGACTTGTGCAATTTGGATGTAATGTTGATCACACATCAAGATTCAGAAAAGAATACGAAATATATAATGTAAATTTGCCAAAGGCACAGTTCATCCTTGGTAGAGGTGTATAATTAATATGACAAACTTGTCCTCAAAAGGTTAACTTATCAAACTCGCTGGACTCCTATGAGTCAACTATAAAAATGGGATGGATAAAAGCTTTGGCTCAGGAATCAGAAACTTTACCTCTCTAGCCCTGCATCGCCTACTCTTCCTAGGGAGCTTTTAATGAGATAATATATAGTACGACGTTATTTCCAAAACTTTCTAGTCCATTAACTTACCATAACACACCAAGTAAAGATGCATCTTGAACTTCATAAAGTCAGAGACAGACAGATAAGAGACAAGTCCTTTATCTACACATAGCTAGATAACTTCAGACACATAGTTAGCTAAAGTTGGAATTTCTGATAGGTAGAGAAGAGGTAGAGAGCATTTAAATCATCAGTTAAAAACATTTATATTGTTTCCGTCCCACGTAATTCAAAAAACGTGCTAGCCTGCTACACCAATCCTAATGAGTACGTATTCGACCTTCCAGAGAAGGGAAATATCACACTAAACCCAGAATGTCTCTTGCCCTAACCCTGAAACACAGTCAATCACATAATTCAATAACCTTTGACTTAAAGACCTGCAAATAAAACATCCATGACACAAATTCAACCTAAAATTTTCATACAGCTACAAGTAAATAATCCAAGCAATCAGATATCATAATTCCAATCTGCATTGAGATTAGGGATTTATGCATATGTCGCACTATAAAGCACAACATCATGTACAATACAAAAGTTACCATCATCCTGATATTTATTAATCCATCCGTCAAATAAAAATTGTACTAACATTTACTAGAACTGGCATGATTCAGCGCATTTGTTACAGCATATATGTCGTTTCACAAAAAACAACAAAAAAAAATATTAAAAAAAAATATGTTCAACACCACACGACAAACTTCCACAAAATGGCATTTTAAAATCCTAGAATACAACTCGAAGGTACCCTGACAAACTCACTCCATACAAAAGACGCAATGTTTTTCAGGACAGAGGGAGCATCATTCTTCATCAATCCAGTGACTAAATGTCCCAAACAACCAACAATAAAAACAACCCAAATAATCCCGTCAAAAACAAGGTCTGGGTCTGGGATCCCAATCAACCAAGCTCATATCCCACACTTAACACAGATTCACTACCATCATTATCAAAACCACCACGAAATCGAAACCACCCGCACAATACCTTGCTCGTTCCTCGCCGTAAACACCACAGTCCCCGTCTCGTCCCCGACCACACACTCCGCAACCCTAGTCCCACCCCTCCCTCCTCCCATCACCCCTCCAACCCTCCCCTTACTCAACACGGTCTCGGAACTCATCACCATCGCCATCAGCGTGTGTCCCGCCGTCCCCGGCTTCAAATCCTCCACCTTCACAAGCACCGGCTTCCTCAACCCTACCGTCCCCGCCGCCGCCGCCGGTAGCTTCGCAGCAACATTCGTTCGCGGTTGTCGGCGCCATTGCTGTGGTTGTCGGCGCCCGGTCGTCGTCGACATTGGAGGAGGGATGTGATGAAACCCTAGAGGAAGTGAAATGGGGATTTGGATCGACCAAGACTGAATCTCTCTCTCTTTCTCTGTTGTTTGAGGTCAGGTGTTGTGCACTGGTTGTGTGTATTTGTAGAGGGGGGGTGTGGTTTTTTGAACTGGTGAGGGTTGGGAGAATGGGCTGTGTTGGGTTTACGAGATGGGCCGAGTGGAGGGTTTTTGAGGTATGGGCCTGGACGATTTTCCTGATTTCTGGTGATAGGTAGTCTTTCTGGGTGTTTAACAACTATAGATCAAAGTGAATAATTCTCCTGTTATACGATTCAAATATAAACTGTCTAATAATTCTCCGGGGGTGTTTAGGGTCAGCTAGGCAGAGACAACCATCCAAACTTTGTGACGTCTTTAACCAAGAAGATCTTTGATTTGTCGAATCACTATCCCATGTTTGATTTGTTCAAATCATGTTCTGAAAAATATCTTTGTAAACAAGTCTATCAAGTTCTCATTGGAACAAATTTATTGAATACTTATATTTTCATTAGTTTGAAGATCATATGCCAAATTATTTTTTAGAGAAATATAATTCATTCTATCATCTTTGATTTATCCTTCTTTAAGTTGTACAATGCATGTTACGTTATCCATATATCACAGTAGGTTTATTTTTAATTGTTAATAACCCACATGAATCTTGAATATGATGGATCATTGATCGAAAACATACACATTCTTGACTTGTTTCATGAAAAACAAGTAATTCAAAATGATTTGAGTACGTTGCAATTAAGGTTTGTTTCATGGGTTTTCACGAAATTGGCGCATCATTTTAGGTAAATAAATATCCAGTTTTCTATCTTGGTTTATGTGGTTCAGAACTGAAACGATAAAGTGTCGTTCATTCAATCCAAATCCAAAATCCAACTCAAATCGTCATTCAATCCAAATCTACACTTGATTTCAATTCAACGCCTCAATCGATCACAACTCTATGTTTCAACAACAAAATCAAAGCAAAAAAAGATGAAATTGTTAATTAGGATTTTGTTATTTGAATGTTGCAAAGAAAACTGAAATCATTTGATAAGAACATGAATACATGCATAAAATTCAAATGAATGCTTCCAGGTTACGCTCATTAGATTTGGTAAAAAAAAAATAGAGCGTCTTCACAACTATTCAGTGCATCTTATAACCGTCTTCAGTTTGCATGTGTTTAGAAATTAAGTTTAGTATATTAGATTTAGATTAATCAAGCCATGAAATTGTAGATTTGAGTTGGGATCTGTTTAACTAAGGCGCCCTATTTGATTAATATTTTAAGACGCACTGCTATGTAAGATCAAAGTAAAACACAATTTAAATGAGACGCACTGAATTGTTTCTTAATGGCGCACTGTTTAATAATCAAGTAACTAGATCATTATTTGGTTGAGGCGCACTATTTAAGTTGTAGAGTAATTTGTTTTAACAAAGATGCACTGTTTAAATTACAAAAGCGCTTTGTTTTTTTTTTCTTTGGTTATTAATATCTTTTGTTTTTTATGGTTTGATAATGAAATAGAAAAAATTACAAAATTCAAAAGCAACTTGGGAGCACTGATAATGCTATTGAAAAAGGAGCCGGAGTTTCGATGCACAAAAGGGCACAAAATACAGCTAAAAAAAATACCGTCCTGGATGTTGTACGATGCGATTCTACAAGAGAAATTTACCATATTAGTTTGGCGAAAGAGTGACAGGTTCATTCGAGAGATTGCATGGAAATACAATCAAGGGACAAGTTCCTTTACCTTCAAAAAAAAAAAAAAAAAAAAAAAAAAAAGAAAAGAAAAAAGAATTCACTCTCGCGCCATTGGATATAAAGCTTGTATTCGGCATTGTTGATGGAAAAGAGGAAATAAACGAAGAAGATTTGGACACAATCAATCAAACTGACCTCTTACAAAGAAGATTCCCGAAAGAACATAACCGTGGAGGGAAATATGTAAGAAAGTTGACGACAACAAAGTTGCATGAAAAAATTATCAAAACATCAAGAGGTCAAGAGGCGCATAATTATGAGGACACCGCGAGACTCCTAGTCTTGTTATGACACTTTGTTTGTTACAACATCGAAAGAATCAATGAAGTGGGTATATGCAAACTATGTGACTGATATATAAAGATTGTGTGACTTCAACTGTACGTTTCACATCTACAACAAAGTGAAAAAATCGCTCAACGATAATGTTAATGACACTATCTACAATGCTGAATTAGTGATTGGATGTCTATTCATCATTTTGATAAATATATAAATCTATCATGCTGTTTATTTTAATGAAGACACATTGCTTTTATATGTATTGTTATTTTTAAGGAAGGCGCACTGTTTATATTCTATCAGACGCACTGTTTTAATGTGCATTATTAGTTTTAGTCCAGGCGCACTGTTTGATGTTAAGCAATTAAATTCAGTGAAATGCACTTATCTAATTTAATTAAAAAAAAAACCGATTACAATATTGGTTCTTAAAGAGGACTTTTGTGACAACCCCTAAAACAACATCAGAGGAGATCATTCTGAGATGTGCAAGGTGGCATCTCAATGATTTGTCGATAAGCATCGGTGTAGTGATCGCACGATTTAAAGATGAAATGGTAAATTACTTTATTCTTGTAATGATATTCGGATTCTGTTTTTTTTCTTCATTATAACGACTAACGATTTTTTTGTTCCCTAATTTGATATCACAGCTCACGCTTGATTCTTCGCAATCAACTATTAAGGAGAGACAAGATACGCTGTTTTATTTGTGTGTTGAATTTGTGTGTAATTTGATAAAATATTTTTTGAGTGTTAGTGGGGTTTACTGTGACAATGTGAGATGAGATATTGAGAGTACTGTAACAGATGATGATTATTTTGATTTTTTTTATATAAAAAAAATTATTAAAAAAGATATATTATATATATTTTAAAACGATTCAAATAAATAAATATCATATATAATATAAAATAAAGAGAATAAATAATTTTATAAAACTACGTTTAAAAATTTTTGTGGTGGGATACTGACCGCAGCAAGCAAGTCCCACTTTCCCTACTTATAATTGTGTCGAAGTCTATCATTCAAGTATTTCCTTCATTCCAAATAAAATAAAATAAATTAATTATATTTGATTATTAAAAAATTGGTAGAAATTTGATATAAATGATCTCTTTGTCCCTTTGAACGTATGAGTGAAAGAGGATAGAAAAAAATAATAATAATAAAATATGATGATGTGATATAAAGTGAATATAGAAAGGACAGTTGAATAAATTTAATTTAGAAAATTTCTTTTTATGATGAGGTTTCATTTTTTTGGACCGATCAATTAGAAAAATTTGTTTCATCCATTTTAAGACCAGAAGTATAATTTATCTTTAACGGTTAAATAAACAATCGTTTTACATTATACAATTCAATGTTAATTGATCTACTGGGATAGAGGAAGTGTACCCTGGATCTCTATTAGCTGCTAGAAATGGATTATTCTTATTCCATCAGCAAATTGCTTCCAAGAAAATGAAACATCTCGTCCAAGTTCAACAATCTCGTCGTCTCCTTCGTGTACACACGAACACTACTATCGTGTCAAAAAGTCCAACCGATCTTCGGTTCCGTCAACGCATTCTTGTTCATATGGAAACTTCTATTCGCATTCCACAAGCTCTTATACGAGAAAGGCTAGCTAAATCACGTGATCATATGTGTACATGAAGTTGGAGTGCGGTTAGCTAGCAATTCTTGTTCCACTTGTGGCACGTCATGTTTGAAGTCAACTATCGACCGATGAATGGTCAGCGTGCTGCACTTTCAAAGGTCGTAAGGTCTTTAAACGAGCCGCTGAAGGAGCGAGTATACACAGGAGTCGAACAAGTTGAGCTCAACTCGTTCGTAAACGAGCTCAAGCAAGCTGTAGCGGAGTAAACATTAAATGAATCAAACCCCACTCGGTTCCAGATTGTCTCGTTTGGCTCGTTGTCTTACTTACAGATTTACGATGTAATTTAAAGTTTCACCTAATTGTTTTAAAAAGATATGAAATACCTTTTCCGTCTTAGATTATGGGAAACCTTTTGAATATCATATTTATCGAGATGAATTTTGACTTATGTCGTGAGATAATCAAACATAATTTTTCGTAAAATTCTCGTGAAATACTAATAATAATTTACGTTGTGTACTCTAATTCTATATATGTGGCGTAATTTTCGTGTATCGTTACGGTGAAAAATAAAACTCCTCAAAATACGTATTAAATAATATAATAATTGACGGTGTTGTTAATAATATGGAACGAAAGGAGTATATCTTTTCAGTAATCAACAAACATATAAATTCCCATATCAAATAAAAATATTATACTTCTTCTGTCACATCTAGATTGAAAAATCATTGTATAGTTTTTTTGTATTCAATAGACATTTTGTTGAGATCCGATTGCTCATCAAATGAGATGATGATGTTTTATTACCAATAGATAAGTTAAATTTTGTAAAGCCAACAATCATTAACGTGTGTTTAATAAATTATGTAAAATGAAGTTTGATCTTAGTACGGCATAGGTCAAAATTTGTATGATGAAAATGAAAATCAAACTGTTAGAGCATGTCCAATGCATATGCTATATGGATAGATATTGTTACATTATAGCAATGGCTTAAAAGAATTGCACTTCAATGACAAAGTTAATTCATGGCAAAATTTGGCTTTGGTAAATTGTTGTGCCATATTTGGTAATGATAATGGCCTTTGTTATTTTTTGTCCTCTCTCACATTACATTGATGTACGTACTAATCCCAATGTAAGAAAGCAATCTAAATGATATTCTTATAATCATTGATTTATCATTTGGACATATTATAGCACGACTCGTAATGAAAAAATATTATTATATTTTAATAAATTAATATTATTTATATATAAATTAAAACTTTAGTTACATAAAAATAATTTATATCATTGTACTTGCTCATGGTAATATTTTGAATGGGAGGCTGAGATTGGATAAGCTGATATAGAGGGAGTATTAGTTAGTCTAGCGTACAGCGAAAGGATCGTCACATTCTGATACTTGTCATCCACATGCGCACTCCATATCTGTCCTGATGTCAAGCTTCGATTCCAACTTGCATCAACTTTTATTTTTCCCCCTCTCAGGGTTAGGCATAAACGTTTTTAGTATTCTTTGGCAATCCCACTTGTGCCACTAATAACCATCCTCAACTTGTACGTGCCAATATAGTTGAATCTGATTGTCTTCGTTGAATACTTGAATTCAGTCTTTAATTCTGTATAGTAGTTTGCTACCTTACACGTCTATAATAATTATATATATATATATACGTATAATTTATGTATGATCTTGTTCGTTTGCGATATGATAGATTAAACGAAATTCTCACATGCAAAATAGGAGGCTTTTTCTATTTTGTTTTCGATATTTTGTTTTTATCATTTTAAGATCTTGCCTCGTTGAGAAGCCACGACACCCTTCTAAAAAAATTTCTCTTGTGATCTCTTGCGTCAATTTTCAAAAAGCACTTTGCTACGACTGTTATTATTGTAGAATGCTGATATATTATACCCTCTTCCTCACACTGAAGTTGCAACCATTTGACCAACGGGTTTGTTGAAACAAATTTTGATCTTATAAAGATGTCTAAAACAAGGTTAACAGCGTGTCTTTCGTTATGATCTTATAATAGAAAGATGGAGTTTTCCTTCTTTTGCAATTAGCTAATGAAAGCGACTCGATGAATGCCGCATACTTAAGAAATTTAAGTGATATTGTTTCTGCAATGGCAAATGAACTGAAATATTGTTCTAATACAAAGCTCCGTATAGTTTTAGAACACAAATATGTCGTGACGATATATGAACGTGAAGTATCTTTTTGATACAGAGGTCGATATATCCAATGTAAGCAGTAAAACACAAACAAGATCCTTAAACTAATTAGTATTACCTATTTATTAGTGTAAAGTTGGTAGGCACTTAGAGAATGGACATTTGCCTAAAAACTACAATACGACTCAACTATGATGCCGCCAAACAAACAAATAGATTCAAAGAGTCCAAGTCCTCGAGATTTATTATAATGAAAAAGAAAAACCAAGGAGAAAATGGAAAAGTGAAGAAAGCAACACATTTTCTTCTATAAATAGACTTGATATTTCGCATTTCATGGACTGCAACCATTGCTCTCTCTACTAACATTGAACCAACTTGTTCATAAATTTAAGGGCTAAAAACTCTCTTAGAAGTTCCGATGGAGAGTGCTCGTCCATCATTTGTCGCCTTCTTCCTCGTATGTATTCATATGTCTGAATATAAATTATAGTTTATTTCAACATTCAGTTATCATCGAGATGATCAGAGTTCTAATTAGAATGAAAATTAACACTCTATTTTGATGTTTTATGTGGTTCAGTTTTACTTGGTAGCAAAGAGTCATGCTGCAAATTCAACCGTGGAAGCTTATTGGAAGATGAAATTGGGAAACACTCCTATGCCGAAAGCTATTAAGGCTAGCGTACAACACGGTTAGTCATTACATGGTTTTATTACCAAGGAAAACAGTTATTGTAACAACATGCAGTCTGTTTATTGCGACATATATATATATATGCACACGGTAGTGGCGTATCAGGTAGATCCAAGCTTGCTCACGTGTGTTGTTACGATTTTAGGTACAAAAATTGTCAATGGAAGTACTGTGCTTCCAGAAGCAATAACGATAAATATCTACAAGTGTGGTTCGACAGAAGAGAGAGTTATAAACGATGATACGATCACATCGTTGTTTTTCTCGGAGAAGGACCTAAGCGTGGGGCAGAACGTGAACCTGCACTTTCCCAAATCCCTTGGTGAAAGCGCCTTCGTGCCTCGCCATGTTGTTGAGTCTATACCATTCTCTTCAGGAAAGCTAGACCAGATTCTTACCCTATTCGACGTGAACAAAGAGTCCCCTGCAGCAGGAACCATCAAGGAAACCATAGAGAGATGTCAGATGAACGAAACTATGAAAAACGAGAACTATTGTGCGACTTCATTAGAGTCCATGATCGACTACGTTGCCGCTAATCTAGGCAACAAGGTCATGGCATTGTCTTCCGTGATACCTAAGGACACAAGTATGCAATCCTATAGCGTTTTAGGAGTCAAGAAGCTTGGAGATGAACGGTCCGCCATAAGTTGCCATAGGAGCAGCTATCCTTACACAGTGTTCATATGCCATAAACGACCTTCGACTGTTCCTTACATGGTTTCTTTGGTCGGCAATGATGGTATGAAGATCGAGGCAGCCACAGTGTGCCATGAAGATACATCTGAATGGAGTCCTGAATTCGTCGCCTTTCAGGTTCTCAAGGTTGGTCCCGGAAGTCCCGTTTGCCATTTCATCTACCAGTACAATGTTCTCTGGGTTCGCAGCAATTAGTTAAGCCACTAATTGAAAATTCCTGGTTTGCTAACTAAATGCATTCTGGCTTTTTTTTTTTTCTTTTATTTCAAAGAGAAAAGAATGTATTGTGCTTCAGTAATCAATTCATGTATTCATTGCTTCTTTTATTTTCGCTATGAGCTGAACTTTGTAAGTTTAAGTTGAGTGTGGAATGCCATGCATACATTATTTCTTTCTCTGTTTTTTGTTTCACTTTCCTTTGGACTGTCGAGAAGGTGAAGGAAACCTGCGTCTTTGAGTGTTACCATTTTGTGTCCACGTAATTGGTGTCAACTCTTTATGAAATCCTTGTCTGAGTTTTGGTGCATAATACTCGTCTTATGGAGTCTCTTATTATTCATGTGTATAGTTCTGTTCTGTTCTAGAGCACATTTCATGAGTGCATCCTCGCCTTCGGTGGCCTTTCCCTTTTTTTTTCTTTGTTGAAGTGTCATAGATTGTATTTTCCGTCTAGAGTTATCTGGAATTTCGTTGTGCCTGCCTTCATTGGATTGCTTCTTGTGAGTATTGGGACTATTTTATGCTCCTCTCTGTGATTACATTGGCTTCTTGAGCCCTCTCTCGGCTGGATGTTGGCCCAGCCTACTACAAGGATTCCATATCCAGCAACCCAACCTATACAAAGGAAGCCTAGAGTTTTCCCTTTACTAGTAGGGGTCCCGTGGTTCCAATACAGCCGCCTTTCCCGGTCCTTTTCTTTTAGTGCTACGACCCGAAGCGATAGCTTCTAACTAGTTCAATGGATAAGATGGCTGTGCTCTAGCTCACCCTAGAATGGGACACCACGAACGCTATCGTGCTAAGCCTGCGGTGTGGTAAGGCACCACCCTGTTATGTCAGCAGTCAATTTTGACGTGTCAGCTTAGTTATTCTTATCAAGCCACTTACTTGATGTCTAGTTTTCCAATTGATAGACGCTTTCTTTTCTTTCAGATCAATGAAGAAGAAAGAAGTCACTTGATTCTTCCGCAATTCCTTCTTTTCTTTATCTTTAAAAGGTGTTATTCTTTCAATACAGGGCTGTCCCTATACCCAATATCACTAATGACAACAAGCAGATCACCCTCTCGTTTTTGGCTTCATAAGGGGTTCGATCCTTGATCTAGGGTAACCCTCCACTACTCCCGGAGCCACCATACCCACCATCTACATTTTCATGGTATCTCAACAAGGGCGTGACCCTCTATTTGGTGCACTCCCGATCTTTATTCATTATCCCAATACAACAACCATGATGGCATAGGTCAGTTTCAAGTCGGTTTGGGAAGAAATGGCCATCGGGAACTTGGGAGCTCAGATTAGTGAAAGCTTGACTTTTCTCTTTTCTTGTGAAAAACTCAGATTAGTGAAAAACTCAGATAAGCGAATCTACCGACCTACGTCTCCTATTAGGATTTTTCGGGAGATGAAGACATCGATGCAAAGAATCTAACTATTCCCTTAGAACGGTGACAAAAAGGATCATAAATGCTTTTCTTTTTTATTAACATTGGATAAATATGGAATAATTTCAAAAGAAATGATATACTGTAGCTTTGTAAGTCATTCTGTCCAATTCTACTGGTAATGGGTATAAGCATATTCTATGTTGGTTCTTTTTACGAGTGTCTGAGTTTGACTTGTAATTTTTTTTTTCCGGATCATGTGAGTTACCACCACTACCACGAAAAGGAACGTCACAAGCAAACCCACAACATCATCATCTTTGGTCGCGAAAAATACATTTGGCCACAATAAAAAATTCATGACCGTTGTCTTTGTGGCTAAAAGTTTGCCATGAGATTTTGCAACTTGTGATCAAAGAGTAATTTTTCATCACTGAGATTTTCGGAGATAAAACTTACCAAAAGATTTTCAATGACAATGACAAAAAGTTTTAGTAACGGTATGAACCGTGGCATAAATTTCCTTTAGCCACTAGATGTTTTATAGCGAAAAAATTTTAAAAATATAAAAATGAAATCAATTAAAATAAAAAAGGATCATCAACAATGATTATCTCTTTTTTATTTTATTATACCCAGTGATAAAAGAGATAGAAAAATGCTTGCAAATAACTCAAGCAAAATTAATTAAATCATCTCCACTGTATCCAAATGAATAATTGTCTACTATAAATATAAAAAAATATATTTAAATATAGTTGAAGTGGCCAATGTAGCCATTAAGAAATTACATGAAATTGTCAACATCAAAATTGACATGACTAATATTCTCCAATAGCTTAAATTATTTAGTTTAAATTGTTTATGAACACGTGAAAACTATTAACTAAATTATCGACATCATCAATGCGGGAAATGCAATTGGGATAAAGATGAGGATAGGGATATTGTTGGATATTTTCTCAAATGCCCTAAGTATGGGGATAGAGATCCAAACGGAAAACTCATCGTGGATGCTCTCATATGCAGAGATGGGCAACGGACCGGTTGACCCCTAAAACCGGGTCGGACCTGCCCTGATGGGCCTTGAATCGGCCCATCGATATACCCGGTTACGTGGTGGGCCACGTCAGGATCGGACCGATATTCCCGATCAGGGCCGAGCTTGGGAATAGGAGGACCACGGATCGGACCGGGATCGTTTCGGACCGGTTCAAGGACCGGCCCGGCCCTGAACCGTTTCCCATCCCAGGCCGTAAGTAAACCCAAACCTAAAGCCTCTTTTCCATCCCCTTCCCAATCTCTTTTTCTTTCCCCTTTAGCCCAAATCATGGGCCCATTTTCTTTTGTGTCCTAATTCTTTTCCTTCCCACTCAACCCAAAGGCACATATTTTTGTTTTATCCCATCCGACAACAACAGAAAAGTTGGCTACAATACAAAGTACACCCTACCCTATACAGCACAAAATCCCAACGACTCCTTCTTTCCCTAAAACCTGGCTTTGCAGATTAACGGCACCTTTTTTTTTTTTATCGTTTTCAATGTCAATAACGGTCCCATTAGAAAAATCAATTTTTTATTTTAATTTTTTTTTATAATAATACCCTTATGTAACGGCTATAAAAGGTTATATTCAAGGGTATTTTGGATATTAGAATAATTTTTCATCTCTATAAATACCTATTCAATTCTTCATAATTTTCACAACAATTTCTACTATCATATCATTCTTCATTTCTAATCTTGCATACCATTTCATTTCTCATTTACTTACTTACATATCAATTTGATATAATGTATTCCGGTTCGAATTCTCAATCAAGTAAACATCCAAGAACGTTGGAGTTGACTCGTCGCATATATCCGAGGATTATCCTGAGCGCGATCAAAGGATCGAGCTTGATGAGTCCGAGGATGATATGCCCGATACACCTTCTGATGCGGCCGGACCGACGACATCCTCGATGCGTGGTGGATGGCAAAAGACCTCTTGGGTGTGGGAAGATTATGAGGTTTGAGAAGTGAACGGACAACGACGAGTATTTTGCAAGTTGTGTGCTCATCCTACGAGATTCACTTACTGCAAAAATGACGGCACTGTTACTTTTGGTAGACATGTTTGACGTTGTCTTGAAAAGCAAGGCGCTAAAGAAAGTCGACAATCTCAAATACAATTTGCGGGTGATGGTACGCCTTCTAATTTTTTATATACCGACGAGTAAAATCGTAGAAAATTAGTTGAGTATATAATTTGCATTGAATCAGCTTTTATCGTTGTTGAGTATGAAAAATTTAGTGAATATGTCACACAATCTCTTAATCCGGCTGCACATTTTCATTCTCGTGCTACTTTTAAACGAGATTGTTTTGAAAGAAATGAAGAAGAAAGATTAAAATTGATTTCATAATTTTCAACTATTTCTAGCATCGCTCTTACAAGCGATGTTTGGACTTCTCTTATCGGTTTAAGGTACATTTGTGTCACTTGTCATTTCATTGATAATAATTGAATTTTACAAAAATGAATTCTTGCTTTTCGATTTTTTGAACATCCTCATACGGGCGTCAATATAGCTAATTTTATATTGAGTGTTCTTGATGGGTTTGATATAAAACATAAGATTTTTTCTATTAGTTTAGATAATGCTACTTCTAATGATGTCGTCATTAGAAGTTTAAATTCTGAAATTTATCCTACTTTAAACGGATAATTATTTCATGTAAAATGTATTGCTCACGTTATTAATTTAATTGTACAAGATGGTTTAAAAGATTGTGAAGAAATGATTTCTAAAGTTATAGATACCATTGTTTTCATAAAAAATAACGGTGCACAAAAACAATCTTTTAAAAAGATTTGTAAAGAATTTCACATACCTTATAAATCGATGATTTTAACTGTACAACATAGATGGAATTCTACTTATAAAATGTGTCAACTTATTTTACAATACAAAATTACTTTCTCACGTTTTATCGGTAAATATATAGGGAATAACGAGATTTGGGAAGAAAAGTGGACTATTTCGGTGGTGCTTGTTGGATCATTAGAAAAATTTAGTGAACTTATAAATTTATTTTCGAGAAGTTACTATGTTACTTCGAATTTAGTAATCACAAATCTTTATGAGATTTCTGAAAACTTTTGAAATCGAATAATTCCTTCGGTTGTGTAGAATTCTTAATTCATGAGTGCCGATTATAGAAGAAAAAATTTATTTACTACTCTCTGTTTAAATATGGAGACTAAATTTGTAAAATATTTGAAAAAAAATCCACTTTTATATTGCTTTGCCGTTATAATGGACCCTAGGATAAAATTTAACGGACTTATATATCTTGTTAATAATATTAGAGTAAATTTGGTGGTTGATAATGAACTTGTAAATTATGATGAGCATTTTATTAGTTCTTCTTTGAATAATTTATTTTCGGAATATGTTTCAAAGCATAGTGTTAATTTGTCGAATGTCAATGTACTATTAATGTCACAGACACTGGAGTTAAGTGGAATAAGTGGTAGTAGAGCTTTCGACATGTCCACAAATATTAACTATGTAAACTACTTCTGAAAAGATAGATAAATTAGATGTTTTAATATGATGAAAAAATCAACAACTGTATTATTTCGTTTTTTATTTATGGTACGTGATCTACTCATCTCTCCAATGTCCATAGTAGCTTCCGAATCGGTTTTTTTTTTATTTTTTTGCAGGTGGACGAGTTTTAGACGAGAAAAGAAGTAGATCGTTGTCAAATAGTTTGGAGATGTGCGTCGTTTTAGAGGATGGGATCATGCAATACGACCGAGTCAACAATAGAAACTGGATCCAGTAGCAGTGGAGAAGAATAATTTCAAGAATTGATAAAAAAAAATTATAACAAATGTCTGTAAACTCGTGACCCGCATGAGTATAAACTGTGAACGGCTATAAAAATAAATATATTTTTTTTCATAATGTGAAATTCAACTTAACGGCTATATTTTATAATGTACTTAAAGTACTTAAGAATTCGAATTCTCAACGGATATTTTTTTGAATTTAAAAAAATTAAAAGAACAAAAAAAAAAACCGATGGGCCTTAATGGTGCGGACCGAACCGGCCCTGTTCAGTCGGTTAAGGGCCTTGGGGCCGGGCCGGTCGTCCTCCTCCTCTTGTTTAGGCCCGCATTGGACCGGCCCGGATATAAGTGGGTCGGTTCAAGGACCGGACTGCTACAGTAATGGTCCTAAGTGTCCGGTTCACAAGAATCAAGATACAACATGTACAACCACAACAATTTACACAAAGTGCAAACAACATCACAAAAGAAGTACCTTAGAAATAACAGAAATAGAACAAAGAAAACACTCTTGTACCAAAAAAATGCGAATTAACGTACTTGCACCAGAATCATGTCAAAGTGCTCGGCCTCTGCTTTGAATCACATGACTACTGAAGGATTCTGATCAATTATCAAAAAAAGGTTATAATAAAAAATAGATACCAAGATGCTCTGGGTATACACTCTGAAATTAATTATATGATTCTATGACATAAAACTTTTATGATATCTCAAAGTCATCAAGTCTGAATAGCCGAGCAAACATCCAACCATGAGGCAATTTGAAATCCAAATACTCGTACTTTGCAGTTTGAGAACCAAAGATTATGAATTCGACATCTAACACAAGGGCGATTTCTGTTGAACCCACTTGTACAGCATCCATGATAGCTACTTTGCTTCCTCAAGTCCAATATTTTCTCAATCGCACATTCATAAGAAAGTCTTACTTCACACTTTGATTAGAACTTTAACTTCACATACCGCCAACCCAACTACCCTATTTCATCTACTAACGTGCAAGACAAGGCAATTAGAATAACATGAGAGACGAATGAACTCAAGATAAGCATGAGGAGATGTACAAATTATTGAATCAGGAGGCCAAGCAAACTCTACAAAGTCAGTCATCGAAAAATCAACAAATCCATCAACCATCATTCCTTTTTCTGTCAAGACTCAAGTCTATGATTTTGATGAATGCATCCTTCACAACTGTGCCATTTTTTACCTTCTTCTGAATCTGTTCTAATATAAAAGAGTGTAAACAAAGATACATCCATTCAACCACCCGCCAACAGCCTATGCTCAACGCAAGCCATTATCTTACCACATGGTAACCTAGGTTGAAAATTTCACACCAAATCAGATAGTCATTGATTGAGATTAGTATGTGATGGTCATCTGAGTCAAGATTATGATCAAGGATAAATCAAATCCAATGCTTTTTTCATTGTTAAGAAGGAAGAGTCAAAATAAGGGAAATGAGCCTTCAAAGATAAGAAAAATGGGCCTTGAACTATAAGAAAAAAGTCCACCCAACTAGGGTTTCCTTCCTTATTAATAATCCATTCCCAAAGAGGTATTTTCCCTCATTCTCAATCCCCTCCACATTCCATCACCTTTTCTTACTCTCTCTCTCATCCGGATCGGGCATATAGTAACTTGAGCGTCGGAGCGGACGTTCGAGGTACACATATAGTAACCGAGTAACGACGTTTTCTTGGTTTTCTTGGTGTGCAGATCGTTCGGCGGATCCCCAGATCGGTCTCGTATTATTAGATCAGTTCGATATACGATCGCACCATCATACGGTCCGACCCAATTCCAGAGATCGGACTATCTGTTACAAACAGTTTGGCATATCAAGTAGGGTCTACGATCAACGTAGCACCATGTCGATAACCAGAAGCCGAACTACAAACATGCAATCAGAACCATCCAATATGCCTTCCGCTAGCGCGCTCCGTTTTCGCCACTCCCAGGTGACAGACCCTTGAGATTGGTCCGCACAAGGGTTGACCTGGCGCCACCCCAAGCTGAGTACATGACGGAGAGCCCAACAGTTCAGTACGCTATAGTAGCCATGTACCAAGAGTAACGCCAAGAAATGACCCGACAAATGAAAGACGCTCCAAAAGAGATGAGAAACCTATTGAACGATAGACTGCCCCCACACCCGGACACGACACCCCCACAGATTGTGGGGAGGGAACCACCTGTCATTCCTCCGCGGAATGCGGAATGAGTACCCCCATCTGACCCGACCGACCTTCGACACCGAATTAACTGAGCTGGTGTGGAAGATCTTCAAGCCGAAGAAGAAGACCTCAGAAATCATATCAATGCTGGGAGGGAAGACCTAAAAACCATCTGAACGCTCGGTCGGTAAACTCCAGACCCTTCGTAACCTACCGACCGGAGGGGGCCCAAGCTTCTTAGGTCATCCCGCTCCAACCTGAAGGACAACTCATTCCCGTGGAGCAAAAGGTGAAGCAACTTTACAAGATGTTTGAGCAGATCGAGCGAGGATCCCGTTTCAGGAACGACTATGATAGTAGACTATTACTCATAAATTGAAAAGTTCCACTAGTACTTTTTCTGTCTAACCTACATCCAGCATAGTCTACATCAGTATATCCATGAATTCCATTAATCTAAATGTTAGGATACCAGATACCTACATCAGGGTTCCCTTCAGATATCTGAGTATTCTCTTAATAGCAATGTAGTGAGATTCTTTGGGATCTGATTGATATCTAGCACATAAACATACCGAAAACATAATATCTGATCTATTAGGAGAAAGATAGAGTAGTGATCCTATGATGCCTCTATACTTAGTAGCATCAAACGGTTTATCTTCTACATCTTTATCTATCTTAACAGAGATGCTCATAGGGGTTCTCATCTGAGATGCAGTTTCTATACCATATTTCCTAAGTATGTCTCTAAGATATTTAGGTTATGAGATAAAAGTTTCATTTCCTAATTGTTGTACTTGGAGGCCTAAGAAAAACTCAAGTTCTCCCATGATACTCATTTCAAAGGATGACTCATTAATTTTGAAAACCTCCTACGAAGTTTCTGATCAGTTGATGCAAATATAATGTCATCAACATAAATCTGAACAATCAGCAAATGTTCATTATGCTTTCTTAAAAGTAAAATAGTATCCACTTTACCTTTATTAAAGTCTTTATTCAAAAGAAAGTAGATAGCGTGTCATATCATGCTCTTGATGCTTGTTTTAGTCCATAGAGAGTCTTGTGTAAGTTGTAGACATGGTCAAATCTGTCTGGATCTTCAAAACCTGGTGGCTGTTTGACATAAACTTCTTCTTGAAGTCTCCCCTTGAGAAATGCACTCTTGATATCCATTTGATATATCTTCATTCCTATAGAAGCAGCATATGCTAAGAATATCTTGACGGCTTCAAGTTTTGCAACTGGTGCAAAGGTCTCGTTACAATCTATTCCTTATTCTTGTGAATACCCTTGTGCAACCAATCTGGTCTTATTCCTGACAATGACTCCATCTTTATCCATCTTATTCTTGAACACCCATTTAGTACCAATAATCTGACGATCCTTGGGCATAGGAACCAATTCCCAGACAAATTCCATTGATATCAGCTAAAGTCCATCCTACAACAGTTTTGCATTCTCGAAGGACTTCAAGTAGTTGTTCTTCTTGTTCCTTCTTGATAATTACTGGTAAAGTCTCTTCCTCTCCTAGATAGGCATATTTAAGATGCAAAAGGAGATCCTTGAGCTTTAAAGTAGAAGGGGGTAACAACAAATGGTTACATACTCTCATATGTGGTAGGTAATGAGAGAGAATTAGGTCGATATTGGTGTTCAGATATTTCGTATATTTTTTGCTCAAAGTCATCGAGCGAGTCATCAAAGAAACTTTCCTCATCATTTGGGATTCCGTAGAAGTCTCTTTCCGTAGCATCTAGAGCTTGGAGGAACTCTTCATTGTTCAAAGCGAAGAGCTCTTTTAGTAAGCTCTTCAAAAGTATCAATTACACAAATTGCAGCAACATTTTCAGATGCATATTTCATTGCATCATATATGTTGAACTTGATTATCGTTCCATCAAATTCCATTGATAATGTGCCATCGTGCATGTTGATTCTTGCATGTGTTGTCTTAAGGAAAGGTCTTCCCAGCCAAATTGGATCGATCCTTACATGTTGGACTAGATTTTTAATGCTAGAGGTAGTACTATTTTGGAATTGGAAGAAGACTGTTGTTCATCACACTGTTCATTTGGGTCTGAGAAGATCTATGATTCTGTTCATCTGTTTCCTGTACACACTCCTCATCAAATATACAATCCTCTCTTGGTGGAGAGGGGTTAGTTTCATCAAAAGAAATATGAACAGACTCTTCAATTTTCAGAGTTGATTTATTGTACACTCTGAAATTTCTACTTATAAAAGAATATCCTAGAAAAATACCCTCAATAGATTTGAGTTGAAATTTACGCAGGAGATACTTGTCATTGTTATATATAAAACATTTAGACCCAAAAATGTGAAAGTATCCAATATAACGTATCCTGCCCTTCCATAACTCATAAGGAGTCATGTTAAAGCGTTTGTTAATGAGTGATATGATGCAGTATTCATTGCTTTAGCCCAAAACCTCCTAGGTACAGAGGAATCAGCCAACATAGTCCTAGAAGCTTCTAGCAGAGTTCTTTTCTTTCTTTCAGCAACTCCATTTTGCTAAGGTGTTCGAGGAGCAGAGAAATTATGTTGAATACCACAGGCATCACAAAATTCCTCCATCCTGGTGTGTTTGAACTCTGTCCCATGGTCACTCTTAATCTTTAAGATATTGAGGCCTTTTTCATTTTGAACTTGCCTCAGGAATCTTGTAAGGACACGATAGGTCTCATACTTTGTGTGTAAGAGGAATACCCAAGAATATCAAGAGTAGTCATCTATAACCACTAGGATATACCTACTTTGTCCGAAACTAAGAGTGGTTATAGGGCCACAGAGGTCCATGTGTAGAAGTTGTATAGGTCCAGTGGTAATCTGATTCCTGACACCTTTTAGGTTAAACTGAGTATGTTTACCTATCTGACAGGCATCACAAAGTCCATCCTTATCAAAATAGATATCAGGTAATCCATTTACTAAGTTATTTTTCAACAGACGATTAATATTCTTGAAATTTAGGTGTGACAATCTCCTATGTCAAACCCATTTCTGAGCAGCATAGTCTGTTGTCAACAGACATGAATCTCTGGTCAGAGGATGATGAAAGTGTACTATATAGATATTTTTTTTTTTTTACCAACCAGCCTTGTTTGGTTACTAACAGTATCCTTTACAAGACACATATTGTCTTGAAAGGTTACTGTTAGTCCTTTGTCACAAAGCTGACTGATGGAGAGTGGATTATGATCTAAACCATCTACATATGCAACATTATGAATAATGATTTGTAATCTACCTTCGTTTTTGCTTCGATTTGTTTTCTTTTGTTTCTAATAGATTGTAGAACATGAAAATCATCTCCAATCACTCCAAAATCTTCTTGAACACTTCAAAATATTCATGACACGAAAAAACTTCGATTTCTTTAGCTCAACAATGAAAACAAGAAATACGGTAATATTGATGCTCTAAATAGTAAAAGAAACGAAAACGACACAAGTTAACAGTAAAATTTCACACAAACAAAAAAATTTGACTAAAAAACGATGCGTGTTTACACACATATCATCCCTTGAACCGGAACCTAGATCTTGCAGTGCTCTATTGCAATTGCTTTTCTTCACTTGCAGACTAGTGAACCTTCTTCATAAATCCTGAATCTTCGATTCAGCTCACGCACAACGAGTCTCCAAGGCTTTTTCTTTGTTTGAAAGCTTTGAAGTGATATTTAAGTTTTTCTCAGACTCGTTAACCTTGTTCTCTGCGCTGTGAGTCCTTTTTTTATAGGCTCAGAGAACCAGAACTCGTGATTGTACGATATGATTATGACAGCTTTCCCCTCTACTACAGTAGACTGACCTGACTTCATCTTTTCTAATCCTGTACACATCACCATTGCCTTAACTTCTCGTTTTTGATCCCTTCCTTGTTCATTTCCATTCCAGTACAATTTATACTGCACCAAGACTCATATACCAGATCCGCTGCACGCCTCTGCTGCACAGCCTCTACTATACAGCCTCTGCTGCACAGTCTTTATATATAGTTTTTTGTTTAATTTAACTCACACTAAGTGCTGCAGCCAGCCTGCTGCAACTTAGCTCCCACTCAACAGCTTTCAAATCTCATCTGTTCGGCCTGCTAGTGTAGCCTCGTCTGTACCCAGCACTACACTCAGTCTTCTGTAATTTAACTTGTATACTTGCACTGGGATATGACTTACTTCACGTTGCTGCTGGAACTGGCCTTGAACACAGGAAGGGTCACTTTTGCTATTGTATGTAGTTGATCTTTAGCCTGTAAATTTTTAGTCTCTGGTAGTCTGCCTTCCCTCAGCCTTTAGCACTCTACTGCACGCTGTGGCCTAGTCTGCTGCAAACGTCTGCTGTATCCTGCTGCTCTAGTTTGCAACTATCTAATTAATTATTATAGTCTAAGCATCTATTGCATATATAATTTCTTTCTAAGTTTTGTTCATAAATTTCTATACAATGGAGGGATTGCACATTCCTATCAATCTCCCCCTAAATTTATGCAAACAAAACTTCTAAGAAATTTAAATAGCAAGATCACTTATACATCCATTGCTATAAAAAGAAAAGTTTACATAACGTAGAGGACTTATATTTTCCCTATGGATTAATCCTTCCGTCCTCTCTTGGAAGGATAATCCTGTTGTAGAATCTTTGGTCGTTTGTGATTTTTTTTCTTCCTTTATTGTTCTGTTGCGGACCTGGACCTTTGCTCTGCTGTAGGTCTGCTACTTGACCCCTCTACTGCAGACCTTGGAGGACGTCTCTCCCCCTGAGAGCTTTGTTCATTACTTCTTTCAGCTGCAGTTTCCTTAGCTGCACCTTCTCCCGCTTTTTGTTTGCATTGATGCTCTGGGTGAGATCTTTGACTGCTTCCTTTAGTGCCAAGAGCTCAGCTGTCATGTTGTTCTGTGCAATTGTAGCTCTCCTGCGGGCTGAGTCCACTCTTGACTCCAAGAGAGTGAGTCTCTTGTCATTGTTGAGAATGTGGGTTTGCAGTTGGTTTTGTGTTTCCTGAATTGTGGTCTGTAGCTTCTTGAATTTGATGGCTTGGATGTTATGCAGCCTGTTGTTGTTTGCAGTAGTCCTCATATAGTGTTGTTGACTAAGGCCAGTACTCCTCTGGGTTTGCCTTGTAATTGTTTGAAGCACATCATAGAAGGCATCGAAATAGTGCTCCCTTTGGTTCTTCTCATCTGCTATATCCTCTGCAAGCGGCTGCAAAATTGCAATGAAATCCTGAAGAGCATCTTTGGTCTATTGTTGGACTTCATAGAGATTCTGATCTAGTTCATGCAGTGTCTCATCAATACTGGATGAGGAGGTTTCTGGTGTTTTTTCGGTCTGCTTTCTCCTGGATGCAGACCTGGTTCTTGTTGACATTGGAGTCTCCATGTGCCGTGGCAGTTTGGCTTCTTCCATCACCAGCTTAAGACTCCTAATAGCTATTTAAGGAGTCATGGGAACGTTGGAGGTTACTCCATACAGCAGGTCTTGGGGGAAACTAACTGAAGAGGGGTCTTCAGTTATCTGCTGCAATCCAAATGATGATTATGGAGTGAATTGTATATGGATTGGAGAAATGTCCCCTTGTATGTGCTGAGTTGATGGTGTGTCCTCCAACAAGTGCCTCCTGAGAGTTGAGAGTGTTATCCCTTGTGATAAACTCTCTTGTGTAGTCTGTACTTCAGCCTTTGGAATTTTGGGCTCTTCTGCGAGGACACCTGGTGTCTCTTCAGGTATCTGGACTTACAATTCCTCCATGTCTTGCATCGATTGAGTGAGTGAAGGTTGAGTGAGTTGCTCGTCTGTAGAAGCAGTGCTCGTTTGCTTAGCTGTACTCTTCTGCTCTGTTGCTGAAACCATGGTGGTCTGCTGTCCTGCTTCACATGTTGGAGTGGGGGTGGTCAGCTCTATTGCAGTTGCCTTCTCTGTTACAGTTTCTTGTGTTGTTGGTTCTACTACAGTGGTCTGAGGGACTCTTTCCATAGCAACTTCATCAATGAGCTCCTCATCAGTGATATTATCTCCATCCTGATCTTCATCTCCACCATCATCATCACCTCCTGGAGATGGTGGTCTGTCTACTTCTGGTCTGGAGAGGTACTCCTAGACTTCAAGTGTTGCAGCTCTAACATGCTTGTCAATTATTCTTTTGAGCTCCAACCTTACTTCTGCAGAATGGATAAACTCAACTTGATGCAGTTGGGCTTGTCTATGCCTTGCGGTCTTCATTGTGGAGTCCTTCCATTCCAAAACTCCACTGAAGAGGATGTAAGGCTTTTTCGGCCTATTCTTATCTTGAGCAGCTTGTTGTTACAGTAGGACCATCTGTTCGATTTCTCCTTCCATCATACCTGTGATGTCCCCTATCTGTATTTTGAATCCATCAGGACGAACGGTGAACAACTGCAGAGGTCCTGATGGAATCAATTTTGGTATGCTGCTCTTTGAGGTCCTCCTTTTCTTGGAAGGAACAGCTGGTGGTAGTGTAGGAGCTACTCTTCTGCAACCTAGTCTACGGAGCAGTCTGTTAAGTGGCTCTTTGCAGTGCAACCTCTTTGTGGATTTGTTTTGTATCTGCTTCAAGGGCTTCATCCATTTTCCTCCACTCTTCTGCAAGTTCTTCCTCAGCTAGCGCTTCTTCTTCTGTTGTGGGAGTTGGCTCGAGTACGCTGCTCACTATAGTTCTTCTCCTTCTTAGTTTATGCTGTTTGACAAACTCCTACACCATTGCCTCCTTCTGAGGCTTTCCCAGGAGAGCATCAGTCTTTGCTCTATGTTCTTGGGCCTTCTTCCTCAGTTCTTCGACATATTGAAGTGCTTCTTCAAACTTTCTTCTCTCCTCTAGGCCTTCTGCTTGTTCCTTAGCTGCCCAGACTTCATCTGCTGTCCATACTTGGATACTCTCCAGTTCATTATCATCATATGCATATGGAACAAGAGATATATTAGTGTCAGAAACCAAAGTTGTTATTGTTGTTTTACCTGCAGTGATAGTTGTTGTTGTTGTGGCTGGCTCGTCTACAATGATTGTGATGCCAGCTATTGCAGCAGGGACATTTTGTGGCATTGGGGAATCAAGGTTTCGAAGTTTTTCTTCAATACCCTCACTCTCCTTTTGTGTGAATCCCCTTGCAAACATTTCCTTTCTAAACTCAGCTCGGGGACCCTCCTGAGTTTCTTCAAAGCTCATGATTGAGCCTAGAATGAACTGTTGCAGGTTCTCGTCTGCACCTCCCCTTATGAACTCGAGAGCTATATTCGAGTCATGTAGAGCTGCTACTTCAGGGATTTTTGGGGGAAGTGTTCTTGAGGATGAACCTTCCTCAATTGCAGTGATTGGTTATATCATCTGTTGTTCTACAAGTTCTTCAGTGTGCTGCACTTTTCACTTTCTTCACTTTGCTACACTACTGCAGTAAGTGGTTCATTTGTCTGCACTAATACAGTAAGTGCTTTGGTCGTCTGCACTACTGCAAGTGCAGTAGTGGTCTGCACATCTGCAGACTCTACTTCTTCTTTAATTGTTCTCCTTGCTGGTTCTTATGATTCCTCAAAAGATTTAAGTATAAGCTTCCTCTTTGGAGGCCTGATAGCCTTAGGAGCAGCCATTTTCTTGGGTTTTTCGGCCCTCTGCTATACTGCAGCCTCCGCAGTAGGCTTTGATGGTGGTTGTGGTTGTGCTGTAGTGACTTTCTTTGCCTTTGCCAAGCTTGTTGGCAATTTTCCAATTTTCTTGATGTCAATTTGCTTCGACACCGTCCATGGTCTTCCTTGAGTATCAGACAGCTTTAATTTGTCCTTCAGAATGATGCTCCGTAGTCTGCCGTGGAGAGGCTGTCTGACCTCTACTGAACTGGCTAGTTGATACATCATCAAGCTAGCCTAGTCCACCTGGTGTTTCATCAAGATTGCACACATGATCTCTTGTGTGATCTAGTCCTTCGAGAACTCCCTACACATCATGGCTTTCTTGACTCCTTCTGCAAGGAATTTTGTGTTCTTTGGCCAAGAACTTCTTCATCGTACTTATTCCTTCTTGCTGATATTCGGTTCCAAGCATTGCTAGCCGTCCAAGCATTCCTTCTTGAGCCATCATTGTGCAGTCTTAAGATACGAGCCATATCATTCTGATTTGAATCACTGTCTTTTTGTGAGTGTAACTGATTTCTTGGAGATTCCTCGAAATCACTGTCTTTGAAACCCTAGCCTTTTCAATCAAATCCATGACTTCATCATCAAAGATGTGGCTAGTGGTCTCGCACAAGTACTTCAGTCCGGCTTCTTGAATCGATTCTCCAACTTCTTTTACTTCGTCCGACTCGTGCGGCAGAGTTTCAAAGTCAAAAACCATACTTGTTTGCAAATCTTTTCTTGTCGGGCTCACTTGTGGCCTTGATGATTTGGGGGTGTTCAAGAAGTGGATTTGTCGGCCATTATGGTTCGAAAGAATCAAATTTTGCAAAGTTTTTCAGAAAGAGTTTGAATTGAGAGTTTGAAAGTGATCAGAAGGAAAGTTGAAAGAGTTAGGGTTTGCTGATCGCTTGAGAGAGAGAGGAAATAGAGAGAGAGTTTTAATGTAAATTCTGAATTCATTCTCTCCTTTTTATAGATTTTACTGTTAGAGTCCAAAATTAGCCGTTACATAATTTCCTAGAATTAATCTATCCGTTGCACAAATCAAGTAGATAATTATGAAATGGTTTCTTTCCAAAAATAGAAGCAATAGAGTGACACCTGTCTCTAGTCTGCATGGCTTGTGCTGTAGAGCAGCAGAGGAAAGTCACTCGTCTGCATCACTTGAAAAACACTAAGTGTATTTCAGGTAGTCCGCTCGTCTGCATCTACACATGCAGTAGAGCAGTATAGCAAAGTCACTCGTTTGCACTCTTTGAAAACATTAAACCCATTTTAAAAGTCCTGCTCGTCTGCATCTACACCACAGTAGAGTAGTAGCGCAGTATACATGTCCATTTTATTCATTTACATCTATCATGCTTAGCTCTCCTCTGAACATGATAAATTTATTTTCATCTAAGGGTTTTGTAAAAATGTCTGCAATTTGTTTTTGTGTTGGAATGTATTCCAACTTTATGTGATCTTTTTGCCCATTATCTCTGATAAAATGATACCTGACATCAATGTGCTTGGTCCTTGAATGAAAAACAGGATTTTCAGAAATAGCCATTGCAGACGTGTTATCACAAAATATGTTTGTTTTAGAAAACTTAAGTCCATAATCTCTAAGCTGAGACCTCATCCATAGTACTTGTGCAACACAACTTCCCGTAGCTATATACTCTGCTTCTGCAATAAAGGTTGAGACAGTGGTCTGCTTCTTGCTGAACCAAAAAATCAGCCTTGTATCTAAAAATTGACATGTTCCACTTGTGTTTTTTCTGTCAACCCTGCACCTTGTAAAGTCTGCAACTGAATAACCAGTTAGTACGAAATCTGAATCCTTTGGATACCATATACCCAGGTTAGGAGTTTTTTTGAGATATCTCAGGATTCTCTTGACTGTAGTATAGTGGGACTCCTTTGGATCATATTGATACCTGGCACAAACACAGACAGTGTACTAGACATCTGGTCTACTTGCAGTAAGGTAAAGTAAAGATCTTATTATAGCTCTATATAATGTTTGATTTATACTTTTATCTTTTTCATCTTTGTTAGTTTTAGCAGTAAAGCTCATGGGGATTTTCATTGGAGTTGAGTTCTCTAGGCCAAACCTTTTGATTATATTTGTTAAGTATTTTGATTGGTTTATAAATATTCCTTTACTTAACTGTTTCGCTTGCAGACCTAGAAAGTATTTAAGTTCACCCATGAGACTCATTTGAAATTTGGATTTCATTAATGCAGCAAACCTTTCGCATAGTCTGCTGTTAGTGCAACCAAAGATGATGTCATCTACGTATATTTGCACTATTAGTGTGTACTCCTTATGTTTCTTAAGAAACAGTGTGGTATCTATCTTTTCTTTTTGAAAGCCATTATCAGAAAGAAAGGTAGAATGAGTTTCATACCATGCTCTCGGAGCTTGTTTCAAGTCATAAAGGGATTTGTTTAACCTGTAGGCATAATTTGGATGTTCAAAGTCTTCAAATCCAGGAGGCTGCTTGACATAAACTTCCTCCTTTAGCTTTCCATTGAGGAAAGTGCTTTTGACATCCATTTGGAAGGCTTTCAAGTCATCATATGCAGCATATGCCAGGAACATTCTTATGGCTTCTAATCTTACAATTGGGGCATAGGTCTCATCAAAGTCGATCCCTTCTTCTTGAGAGTACCCTTTGGCTATCAATCTAGCCTTGTTTTTGATGATTATTCCATTTTCATCAGATTTGTACCTTAAGACCCACTTGCAGCCAATAACTGGATAGTTCTTTGGCCCTGGCACAAGATACCATACTTGATTTGTTTTGAACTCATTTAGTTCTTCTCCTATGACATCTATTCAGTTCGGATCACTGAGATCTTGATTAATTGTTTTAGGCTCATTTCTGAAATGAATCAAGCAGAAAGGCATTCCTTTGTGGTTGTCCTCCTCGTCTACACTAGGGCATCCTTGTCCCCAACTATGTCTCTCTCAGTGTGTGTCTTGATCCATCTGCCTTTGTCCTCATGCTAGTCAATGGCAGTTTCTTCCAGTTTTTGCTCTGTTGAATCTTGTTGTGGGTCTGTTTCATCTTCTTTGCCTTCAGGGACTGCAAACGACTCTGCCTTTACCGTAGGGTCACTTTCCTCGTCTTCATCATGTTCATCCTCTATATATGCACATTCCTCATCAAGAACATTAGCGGTACGTATAGATGACTCAAATTCATCAAAAGAAATATGAGCTGACTCTTCTACAGTTTGTGTTTCCTTGTTGAATACTCTGAAGGCTTTACGGCATGTGGAATATCCTAAAAATATTTCTTCACTTGTCTTATGGTCAAATTTCCCTAAGTGCAGTCTACCATTGTTGTGAACATAACATTTACACCCAAATACATGAAAGTACTTAACGGTTGGTGTCTTTCCTTTCCATATTTCATATGGTGTTTTGTTATGTTGTATATTAATGAGGCATCTATTTGCACATAACAAGTAGTGTTTACTTCTTCAGCCCGTAAGCGCTTTGAAAGGTCAGCACCATAGAGCATTGCTTGGGCTGCCTCAATGAGGGTTCTGTTTTTCCTTTCTACAACTCCATTTTGTTGTTTTGTTCTAGGTGCATTGTGCTTGATGCCATGACCATCACAGTATTTGTCAACCCTTGATTGATCAAATTCTATGCCATGATCACTCCTAATTATTACCACATCTAAACCTTTTTCATTTTATATTTGTCTAAGGAATGCAAGAAGATTACCTAAGTATATCTTGAGTAATCATCTACAATTACTAGTGTGTGGTTTTTCCTGCTCAAGCTCTCTACATCTATTGGTCCAAACAGATCCATATGAAGTAGTTTGAGAACTCTTGTGATTTCTGTTTGGTTAACAGATTTGAAACTTGTCCTAGTCTGCTTTCCTTCTTGACAAGATCTGCATAATTTATCCTTCCTGAACTTATCTTGATAAAGACCTCTTACCAAGTTGCCTAAGTATAATTTTGCCATTGTTTTAAAGTTTAGATGTGCTAACCTCTTATGCCATAGCCAGATTTTGTCGTATGCATCCCTTGTGTAAAAGCATGTAATTTGTGCAAACTGTGATAAGTTGAAGTCTACTGTATAGATGTTTCCTAATATATGACTTATTAGTTTGACTTCTTTGGATTCTTTATCTATGACTGTACATGTGTCATTATTAAAAGTCACTTCATAATTATTATCACATAATTGGCTGATGGAAAGTAAATTATGTTCAACCCCTTTAACATAAGCAGCATTCCTAAAGATTAAAGAACCTGTACCAAGGGTTCCATAACCTTTAGTTTTACATGCTATGCCTCCACCAAACACGATCAAGGGACCTTCTTATTTTCTGTACTCTTTCAATATTCTCTTGTTCCCTGTCATGTGCCTTAAGCAACCACTATCCAGATACCATGCTTGATTATGTATTTCCTGTAATCACATATGCAGTATTTGTACATGGTACCTATGATCATGGGTCCTCATTTGTTAATCTAAGGTATCCACACTCGAATAGGTTTCTTGTGTGGTACCCAACACTAAGAGGCTTTGTGGCCGGGCTTTCCACAATTGTAGAAGTACACCTTTGGTTTAGCCTTGGGTCTTCTGCTTGGATGTTTTCATCCATTCTGCTGCATATTGCACATGCAACAGTGTTGTCTGTATGGTCTCTTTGGCACACGAAGAGAACCCCTATTCCGTAAAGAGTAATTTGGTGCAAATCGGAATTTCCCAATTCTCCTGTCAGCTTGATAATAAGTTATATACTCATTTTTTTTAACAGAATGCGCGTGAGGGGGTTTCTTGACTTCTTTTATAGTAGTAGCAGAAGTCTTGGGCTTCAAGAACTGTGCAACAAAGACTTTTGTTTTGTTCTTGTCCTTTGTAATAGAGGAATTACTCTTCTGCATAGTATTTGCAGACGGGTCAACCTGTACAAGTTATGAAGTAGAGACCTTACTAGTTTACATCCTGATTGCAGATGTCTCACCCTTCTGCAAGACTTTAACAAAGACATCCTTTGTCCATTTGATGCTGGATGCATATGAGTTTGACTCATGTAAGCGAACCTTTTCACTGAGCCAACCCTTGTATCCAAGCCCAGACCTATCCCATGGATATTGTCCTGTGATTAGTGCTTTTTGTAGATCCAGAGATTTACCATTTCATGCATCCACTTGGGCTTGGAGCTTAGTATTTTTCTTGGTGAGTGAGTCCACCATCTCAGTGAGAAGTTTAACCTTCTCCTCTGATTCATTGAGTTTATTGTCTACCACAATTAATTGACTTTCTAGGTCATAATTTCTTGATAAGCAAGATTGTAATTCTCTTTGAAATTTACAATCAACTTAATATTTTCTTTATTCTCTCTTGAGAGAGTAATAAAGTTTTCTGACGTCTCTTGAAGAGTCTCTTTTAGTTCCTCAGGTGAGGCATCAGAATAGGAGAGATCAAATACCTTCTTGATGTCATCAGACTTGGCCATGAGACACAGTTGAGCATTGGAGATCGTTTCTTCATCATCTGAATCTGTATCACTCCAAGTCTTGCAGCATAGGCTCTTGCCTTCTCCTTTTTGTTGAAGGTTCCTTTTTGATCCTTCTTCTTATTGTATGCAGATGACTTCTGTGGCGGTTGTCTGCACTATGTAGCAAAGTGTCCTGGCTTGTCAAGTTGTAACAGACATCTCTGTCTACTTCTTTAGTTTTGCTGGTATTTAGTTTCTTCATGTTCTTCTTCTTGAAGAGCTTTATGAATTTCCTTCCCATGAGTGCAAGCTCTTCTGTCAAGCTTTTGTCGTTCCCAGACGAGGTGATGCAACTCTCCTCGTCTGCCATAGTCTTCAGGATTCTCTCCTGAGTTTTGAAGGCCAATGTCTTTTTCCTGGCTTCATCTATCTATCTCTTCTGCTCCACCTTCAGATTGTAGGTGTGCAGAACGCCATAAAGTTGTGCCAATGACATTTTGACAAGGTCTCTCGACTCTCTAATGGTGGCTGTCTTTGTCCCCCAGGCCTCCCCGAGAGATCTCATGAACTTAAGGTTCACCTCCTTGTTATCGAAGGTTTTTCCCTAAAGTTTTGAGGTTATTGATGAGAACATTAAACCTTTCATAGAGGCTTGTCAGGTTCTCATTTGCTCTCATCGAGACCCAGTCGTACTGCTGCATGAGGACATCCTTCTTATTTTCGCGGATTTCGTTTGTGTCCTCATTTCTCAGTAGTAGTGCTTCCCATGCTTCCTTCGCTATGGTGGTATGGACTACAATCTCGATCATATCATCGTCCAAAGCCTTGTATATCTGATTCTTGGCTCTTCTGTTCACCAAGACTAGATCCGAGTCGTCTCTCGTCCATAAAGACTTAGGCTTGTCGACTTCTTTGGTGTCATCCATTGGATCTGACATTTTTGGAACATAAGGCCCATCTGTAATAATGTCATACATTCTTTCGTCAATGGAATCTAGATGAGCTAGAATTCTGAGCTTCCAATGGTTGAATTTGTCGAAGGAGCAGGAAGGTGCCTCTCCACCATTCGGATAGATTTGGAGGAGCCATGATTCAATCTTTACATAGATAAATTGTTAGTAAATTCTTTGCATACTCATATAAAAATATGACCTTTTATTTCCATTATTTCCAATAACGGTTAAGTCTTGAAAGATAGGCTCTGAAATCAATTGAAAGTCCTAGAAATAACCTAGAGGAGGGAGGGGGGCTGAATAGGTTATCTCAAAATTTTACTAGGTAGTGCAGTAGAGCGGTGAGCTTGTCTGCACCACCTGAGTCTGCTGCAGTATTACGAAAGTTCTGCAAATGAGACTAACTTTGAAAAGCTTGTCTCTTTGGACTTTTGAGTTCGTTACTAATAGTTATAGGAATGAAAAACCAGTGCGGAAAAGTAAATCAGACAAGATTTATACTGGTTCAGATATATGTTATCAACAAGTAACTGAAGCTTAGTCCAGTCTTCCCTTGGTAACCAGTATAGTCAAGCCAAGAGGAGGTTCACTAATTCTTATTTTAGGATGAAGAACCTAGATCTTGCAATGCATTGCTGCATTTGTTGTTCTTCACTTGCAGACTAGTGAACCTTCTTCACAAATTCTGAATTTTCGATTCAACTTACACACAGTGAGTCTCCAAGGCTTTTTCTTCGTTTGAAAGCTTTGAAATGATATTCAAGTTTTTCTCAGACTTGTCAACCTCGTTCTCTGTGCTGTGAGTCTCCTTTTATAGGCTCAGCGAACCAAAACCCGTGACTGTACAATCTTATAGTGACAGCTTTGCCCTCTACTGCAGTAGACTAATCTTGCTTCACCTTTTCTGATTCTATACACATCATCATTGCTTCAGCTTCTCGTTTTTTTACCCTTTCCTTATTCCTTTCCATTCCAGCATAACTTATTCTGCACCCAAACTCATTCACCACGTCTACTGCACGCTTCTACTGCAGCCTCTACTGCACAGTCTTTATATCCAGTCTTTCTGCAACTTCACTCGCACTAAGTACTGCAGCCAGTCTGCTGCAAGTTAGCTCCCACTCAACAGTTTTCAAACCTCATCTACTCAACCTGCTAGTGTAGCCTCGTCTGCACCCAGCACTGCACTCAATCTTCTGTAATTCAGCTTGCATATTTGCACTGCGATATTGCTTATTTCACTTTACTGCTAGAACTGATCTTGAACACAGGAAGAGTCCTACATCATGAGAACCTTAAGACACTTTTGATGTTGTATATGGTTGATCTTTGGCCTGTAAATTTTTAGTCTCTGGTAGTCTGCATTCCCTCAGCCTTTAGCACTCTACTGCATGCTGTGGCCTGGTCTACTGCAAACGTCTGCTGCATCCTGCTGCCCTAGTATGCAACTATCTAACTAATTATTACAGTCTAAGCATCTATTACATACATAATTTCTTTCTAAGTTTTGTTCATCAATTTTTATACAATGAAGGGATTGCATATTCCTATCAAATTCATCACCAACCCTCTTCATCTTGTTGTTCTACACCCATAGAATGTGAAATCATTGTGAAAATCAGTTCATAGTTGCTTATGGAATGCGAGGTATTCCAAACAGACTCCAAAATGACATGTAAACAGCAAACCATAACAAAAATTCATCACTTCCATCATGACTCCAAAAAGAGTTTTTGAGTTCATTTGGATATCCAACATCATATGCTTCTGCTCCCAGCATTAATTCAAAGCCTACATGCCACTGACATCTAATCTCATTTTACCCGGTGGTACTGCCTCATCAACATGTGATATAACAGGGAACAATTGTCCAGAAAAGAGGATGGTAAATACAAAACATTAAACTTGAGTACCTCAGTTCCGTCTCCCACACCATTACCATAGGCATCCAACAGACATTTCAGTTGGACAACAACAGCCGCTTTGACAGAATATGAAAAAAACCCAAGATTAAAAAATACTCCAGAGAAGGCCAACAGTGACTTACAGGTGATGATGAAACCAGCAGAGAAAATCTTCTGACAATAGTGACGCTGACGCATAAAAAACCCTTGGAGTAACAAGAACTCTACAAGTAGCAAGGAGTGATGGAGATGCTATATGAGTAGGTGTTAAACAAACAGCAAATAAGGAAAATATAACTGACCAGATAAATCTCCTCTGCTTATAATATAAAAGGTCGTCAAAACTTAACTTGGTCAGCTGACACATCATTCTAGCCAAACGGTTGAAATTAATCAAGAAAATAATTACCGACATGTAAACACATCATGGCCTGAAAACAGTTGGACGACATTTAAATCTTAGAATTAAGTTACAAAAAGTGACCAACAATTGCAATAGGACCTTCATACCCTTCAGTGATATAATGTTCAACTCCCAGTCAGCCATCGATGAATGGAGGGGACATCCTACCTGAGGAAAGGTGAAAAAACAAAAGAAGAACCAATCTTCCAAGTATAGTAAGGTTCAAGCGATGCCAAATACAAAGGGAACATGTTAGGAACCATGACCATCAGCATAAACAACCTTTGATGGCCGACCAAATCCAGCCTCTTACAGCTATATTTAAGATGAACCAGAACTACAATCTCGAACTTTACTGAAATGTGATCAAGCCTGGTAATCCAGAAAACAGCTAGTGGTCTACCAAAAATCTTCTTCCTACACCCTTGCCCATTGTTAGGAGAACAGACAGCAGACCTCGAGACACAGTCAGGCAAAAATACTCAATATGCCATATACAAACCAACTTCACAAATTCAGTCCGAAATAGGACAAGGGCACACCGCAGTGTAAAGACCACCACTCGAATATCAGACAATGCAACAGCTTGCGCCTTCGTATTATATTCTTCAGATCTACAAAACCTAACACGTAGTCACCGATCACAATGTATATCAGCTTTCCAAAAGCTGCGTAGAATGCACAGTAATCTCACGCCAAGTTCAGAAATACTTGATGCTGCTAGGAAGAACATAGAAGACAGCTAGTCAGGCATCAAAAGAAGATGGAGTAGAATAGTTGGTAGTAAAACCACATGTACGAACAAATTCCTCAAGAAGCACAGTCTGCACAATCAAAATACATCAGGAATAGCCTTGAAACCCTGATGAAAATAACTTATGAGCCAGGATAACAGCAGCCATCCGTGAGATCTCCGATAAGTTCTACTCACAAGCCTGGGCCAACAAAAAAAAGGCCACTAAGCAGTAGAGATTACCGTATCACTGAATATCATCCACGACCACACTTGGAAATTCTGAATATTTTGAGACAGAAGCAACCATCAATATCTTATTTGAGGTAGTTTTATGGTGTTTTTACCGCAATTCAATTGTTTTTGAGTGTTTTGAAAAGATTTGAGTTGTTTTTATTGTGTTTAAGCCTTTGGAAGTGTTTTTGAGAATTTTCGGATCCTTTTCAAGGCTTTTTCGATAGATTCATGTTTTTTTTCAAGTGGTTTGAGGTTGTTTTGTGGTGGTTATTGGCCTTTTTTATTTGGTTTTTAGTGTTTTGAAATTATTTTGACTTTACATGGGTAACTCCTTGTCATCACCCATTGTTTAACAAGGGACGGTGGTGCTCAAATTGACATTTGGAAAAGAGCTGACCTTCAATGAAGTGATGCACACGCCAGATATTAGAAAAAACCTAGTTTTTGTTTCTTTATTATCTAAGACAGGGTTTAGACTTGTGTTTGAGTCAGACAAGTTTCTTCTGACTAAGAACGGTGTATTCAACAAAGGATATGTGTAGAATGGTCTATTCAAGATCAATTGTATGCCTGTACTCCATAACGCTAATAATAATACTATGTCTTCTTCTTATTTGGTTGAGTCTTCTGATTTGTGACATGTTACATTAAGATATGTCAATTATAACACTCTGAAAAGATTAGTAAACCTTGAATTGCTTCCTAGTTTTGAAGTTAACTCACATAAGTGTGAGACATGTGTTAAAGCCAAATTAACTAAGGCTCCAGTTCCCTCAGTGTTGGAAAGGAGCACGACGCCTTTAGAACTAATTCACATCAATATCTCGACTTGAAGTTTGTGCAAATTAGAGACAGGAAAAAGTATTTTATTATTTTTAGTGATGATTGTACAAGGTACTGCTATATCTATTTGCTAAGATGCAAAGACGAAGCCCTTGATGTTTTTAAGCAGTACAAGAATGTGGTTGAAAATAAACTTGGCAAGTGGATTAAAATGATCTATAGTGATAGAGGAGGAGAATATGGAGCGCCATTTGACGAGTTTTGTTCAGAATCTGACATTATTTATCAAACGGCTGCTCCCTACTCATCTTAATCAAACGATATTACTGAATACAAGAACCGTATATTAAAAGAAATGATGAATGCCATGTTGAGTAATGTTATTATTTGGCGTTGACTTTTTAGATTTTTTATTCCCTATAAAAAGACCCTTATTGTGTAGAAAATAAGGTGAGAGAGAAATTAGAGTTTTCAGAGCGATACACAGGAGAAAGCGATCTCAAAAGAAAATCTATGTAATCTGATTAATGAGATTTTCTTTCCGTGGGTTTTTTTCTTCCCCTTGAGGGTTTTTCCTACGTAAATCTGGTGTCGTTTTTCGTTCATGCTATTTATCAATTGTGCTTGTGAATTGATCGTTTGTCTGCTGGATTATAATTCTGAGATTGTCTCGAGATTTAAATCTTAACAAGTGGTATCAGAGCGAAGGTTAATTTTTTGTTTGAGACTAACTGGGATCGCTGCCAGAAAATCAAAAGGAGATCGAAGCCGTCGCTGCTGCTGGTTGTCGCCGCTGCCGCTGGTTGTCGTCGCCGCCGCTGGTTGTCGTCGCCTGGAAAATCGCCGCAGCCGCGCATATCCGTCGCCAGGAAAAAGTGGTAGTGAAAGGGGGAAAACAAATTGAGTTTGTTTTTTTTTTTTTTTTTTTTCAGGGAAAGAAAAAAAAAATTTGATATAATGTTTTAAAGATTTTATTTTTTTGATTGGAATATTTCGAAAAAATATTTTATTGGTATTCGAAGTTTTTTAAAAAATCTTTTAAAAAATCAAATTTTATTTGAAAGATTTGATTCACTTCGTATGTCTAGTTGATTCGAAGTGAATATTTCGAAAGTTTGAATATTTCAAATTTTTTAAAATTTTTTTAAAAAAATCAAATCAATTATTTGACAGATTTGATTCACTTCATATTCCTAGTTGTTTCGAAGTGAATATTTTGAAAGCTAGAATTTTTTATTGGTTTTCTGGAGTTGAGACAATGGTGAATATGGCTAAGTTCAAGATTGAACCATTTGATGGGAAGAATAATATCAGCATTTGGTAAAGTACGATCAAGGATGTTCTTGTGCAACAAGGACTATTCAAGATGTTGAAAGGACAAAAACCGACTTATATGAGTCAGGATGACTGGGATGAATTGGAGGCAAAGGCAGCAGCTACTATCAGATTGAGTCTGGCGCCACAGATGAAGTATCAGGTTCTGAACGACGTCTCCCCGATGAAGATGTAGGAGAAGTTAGAATCTACTTACATGTCGAAGTCATTATCAAATAAACTCTATTTGAAGGCAGATTTATTCAACCTCAAGATGAAGGAGGGAACGGATCTTAATGACCATATTGTCGAGTTTAATCGGCTTGTGACGTAACTGGCTAGTCTGGATGTTAGAGTTGAAGAGGAGGATCGGGCATTGATCTTACTCAAATCACTTCCTAGTTCTTATGCTACATTGAAGACCACTTTACTTGTAGGTAAAGACAAGTTAAGTGTAGAAGAGGTGACATCAGCAGTTCTTGATGTGAGCAAGATGAATCCTTCAGGATCCAGCAGTTCTAGAGAAGGATATGTTGTTAAGTCAGAGAATAGGGGCAGACATCATCAAAGGAACAAGGGTAGCAGAGGGAAGTCCAGATCGAAGTCGCGAGGTCCTCGTGACTTGTCCCAGGTGGAGTGCTACAAGTGTCATGAAAAGGGGCACATGAAAGCATAGTGTCCTCAGAATAAAAACAGGTCGTCCGAGAAATTATCCAGTTCTGCGAGTATAGCAGAGAATGTGGACAGTAGCGATGGTGATCTCTACGTGGCTTCAGGAGTTGCAGAGT